>VZSC01018904.1:204169-233844 GCA_013398225.1 Steatornis caripensis
GACTAAGATTGTTAACTGTACTTAAAGGTTTCCAAAAATGACTGGGAAATGTCAGTGTTTCTCACCAACAGACAAAAAAATCTCTGAGAATAAAATCTGAAAGATTAATGCAACATTTCCACAAGTAAATAGAATCATAAATTGGAGAAATCATGTTATACAACTTCTATTTCTGATGTCGTATCCTGTGTTTTGACTACCTTCACAGTTGGTGTCCACAGCTAAAGGTATGTGCTCATAAACTAGAGTTTCAGAGGAAAATCACAGAAAATCACAGACTGACTCGAAAACAGTCATGACTATGTCATTTTTCAAATACTAAGTTAACAGCTGGTTTTATGACTCTATATATACAGATGGGGGCAGGAAATCACAGTCTACTTCTTTCCCTGCTTACCATATCTGCTATATAAATATTTCACATCCACAAACTGAAACAAGAGAAATCCAGACTGGAAACAGACATTTTTTTTTTCTAAAACAGCAAGAAATTCATAAATGTTGGAAGCATGGGGTGAAAGAGAAATGTTTTAACAATTACTGGGGGTTTTATTCAGAATTTTTTTTTAATGTAAAACATATGAAGTATGTCAGAGAGATTATTTCAAGAAACTTCAGTGATCTAGCTGATATTAATGAAATCATGGTCAAGGAACTTAATAGTTCATGAATAAAATCTATTACTACATAAAAAACTCAGGAATGTGGCTTCATTCATATTGATCTTTCATTGCCTTGCACTTTTAATAATGCTCATGTGATTTAAGTGGGCTTCTTATGCATAAATAGTTTTAGGATATGAAAAAACGTCACTAGACTTAAGATTGTTTCTTATAGTAAACAACATTTTCTAAGAGCAAGTCCATTTTTCTAGAGAATGAGGATATGATATAACCATCTGGAAAAAGCACATCGCACTCTGATCTACACAGCATTTCTTTTTCTGTAAGTGGCTAATTCTAGGGCTATTTAGATCTCATTTTTGTGATGAGAATTCCTACTAAACTCTTCATTTGCACGCAGCAGCTATACTTTTCTGCTCGAGTTATTCTAACTTAGTTCTCTTTTTTGTTTATGAAACTTTCTCTTTTATTTAATGTGATTCAAAACATAGTGAAGACAGCGTAAAAGTAGCATCACTGAATCTGGCCCCAAAATTGAGCACCTCTCCTCTAATTGCACCACTTGAAGACCATGTGCTTGTTTACTCTCTTTAGAGCAAAACTCTGGCATGGTCTTTAGGACCAGCATATAGGCTAGAAGAAGGCTCTTGGGTTGAGCAGGAATTCACTTACCTTGAGAAGGGAGACTGTGGCAGAGCAGCCAATCCTTCAGTAGGACACTCCCAGCAAGGAGTTAACACTTGAAGTCTCTGCATACAGGCGAATAACAACATTTTTCTTCTACAGCAGTATGCCACTGAGGTAGAAAGATGAAATAACCAGTATTTTCCAGACAGACAGCATCCTAAAAAAAGAAAATTTGGGGGCTCTTCCAGGCTGTAAAAATTATATGTGGGGAAGAAGCATGATTATGGGGTTGAGCATCAATAAAGTTCATGACAAACAATACTGGGAAGTCAGCTATACAGATCACCTGCAGCAGCTTGGAGAGAAGCCCACAGCAGTTCAAGGGCACACCTTCTAAAACAGAGACATACTTGAACACATGTGGAGAGCCTCCTCACATCTTGCAGGTAACAAGCCCAGGCAGACCAAAATGACATGTGTAAACTGTGTGCTATTTTCTTTCATTTTCGTTTTATCTCGACTTTCAGTTGCTTGAAGTAACTTATTTCCTCACAGTGGAAAACTACACTTACTATCATGATTATGCCATCTACAAATTCAGGCTGGGACAAAAAAGAGTCCCCTTAGAAGATGACCTTTCTTGGGCTAATATGTCAAAAAATAAAATTGTGTACACTAGAAACAGATTTGTCATTTTGATATATTTCTTAGAAATAAAAATCACAAAGTTCATTAGGAATTGAGAAAAATTGGTAGCAGGCCAGCAGATTATTTATTCATATGTTTTTGTGTTGGAAACAGGAAAGTTGTTTCTCAGCTTGCTAAATATGCTCTTTGTGATCACAGAGAGAAATACAAGTTTAAGTGTTCTGACGTGCATTTTAACACTTTACAAGAGGAAAAGAAGTTCAGGTTGGCAGCACTGCAAGTCAGAGTAAAGGTGACTTCGGGGATTGTTTTTTAATTTCTGGGAAATAAATCCACATTGGTTCATAGATCTGCAGACAGAAACAATCCTCCAAGAACAGATCTCTTCCTTTTTAAAGAAAGAAAGAACAGGTCTACAAAGATATCCTAGGTGCTAGCAAAGCACTTTATACTGCATTGTCTAAGTTATCTAAGAATTTATCAGAATGCCTTTAACACTTTCTATTGGCAAACAAGAGAGCTTATTTGAGCAGTGATTCAGCTTTGAACAAGGGGTCAAACTCAGCTACAAGGTGTGAAATCAATTCGTGATAAATTTCCTAGAGAAATGGGCAATTTTCTAAAGGGTACAAAACACTAACTTGTTAAGAGCATTTGAAAAATCCAAAGAGGGATCAATCCTTCCCATTCTACGGGCATGTAGTACAAGGACACCAGGAAAAAGGAGAAGAGGAGGCAGACAATATGTTGAAGTAGTTTGGCTATTCTCAGTATAAGGAAACAGAGTTTGAAGTTGGCAAAAGATGGACAAGAATGTGCATTTTCCAAGGTGGCTGGCATGGTCATAGTCTGGCCTTGTCCTCTATGAAAGCTGGCTGGTAGTCTGGCATACAGATAATCAATTAAATTAGAGGATTAGATGGACTGTATTTAACAACTCTGTTATTATTCACATGCTCCTTCTCCACATTCCCTGATGCACAGACCACAGAATTCAGTGATATCCACAAACTGTAATTTGTAATTTGTTAATAGTCTAAATACATGACTTTGCTATGCAAGAAGTTCCCTTCAGTATGTCTATGAGAGGAACCTTAAAACACAGGACTATGTTACTGGCTTGATGGTGGCTTAATTTATGATCACCCGTCAATATGCTAATTGCGTTGTTTTATTTTAAGTTAAGTGTTTGCTGAATTCTGAGGCAGAATGCAACATGCCGTCCACTTGTACATCTCTCTCCTAAGGCTTCCCACAAAACTTTTATTTCAGTGAAAAGGTGTAGAAAATTACCTCTCTCTATGATTTATGTTTCAAGAATTGTAATTGTAATTCAAGGATGTCTTTAATATTCTCTCTGAATAATGAAGAGTATTACTCCTTAATCATTGTTTGATGGATTACAATCAGCATGTCTAGACAAAGTTCATGTTTATCTCCTAGGAAAACTAGCAAGCAACGACAGTTTTTCAGCTTGTCCTTTTAAAATAGATATTTATTTATCAAGAAATGCTTTGAGAGCTCAAAAGCTCACAAGACAGCTTTCTCAGATGAGAAATACTACATATTAAATTTCTTTGAGGTATTCCAGATAGGAAAGAAATCAAGAAATGATGTAATGAATAAGATTTTTTCTTGTTTTGGTTGCATTTGATTCTCTTATCACATGTACAGAACATTTAAGGAATTCCGTTCTACGTACAGAGGATAGAAATATTTCCATATTTCTTGTACTCATGCATTTATGATCTATTATGTCCTTGTACTTCTCAGTAAAGGCATAGGGCAAGGCCTAGCATAAATTCTAGTTACATTTTATTGATTGCTTTCCACAAAACAGCTTTGCACAGAGAAATAGAATGAGTCCACTCTAATGTAATCTAATAGAAAGTTTATTTCTATAGTCAAATGGCTTCTTTTACTGATTATAACAAAGAATCAGAAGTAAAACCTCTAGCAGTTACTCATACCTTGAGATTTTACTAACAGTCCTATACTGTAAATCTGATCATTTACTTCTTATTGAACTTCATTGACATTGTAATGTTGAGAAAAAATTCAAAAGCAATTTGTGGATGTCTATAGCTAAAACTTTGCACTTTATTTTTTTTAGTAAAATCTGTGGACATTCTTTTTCATTTTTCATGTGTTGGTGGTGGTTTTTTCTCTCCTAATTTGGGAACATGCAATACATAAATTCAAAAAAATAAACTCAAGGAGCAAGATCACGTTTAGTGTTTAAGTCTGAAGTTAGCACTAAGAGTACTTGAACAAGTTTCTGTGACCTGAGAAATGTCCGTCCATCTATTCAAACAGATATTATAAAGAGAACAGTGTAAGGAATAGCAAGTGGTATGCCCTTGCTAGAGCACTAGGACATGTATAAAACCTATATAATCATCAATTTGCTGATAATTCCGTCTTCCTCATTCAGTTAATTGATGAGTCTCTCCATCTCCGTGCTCTGCATCGATCCTACATTAATCTCTGTTGTGAAACATAGTATGTGGATAGCTAAGATTTGTATTTTCCTTCTGGCGATATAGAGTTATGTATTTTCAGAGGTAGACTCCTTTTCTATTTCTTTTCTCTTTTTTCTTGTGTCAGTTCCAATTTTTACTAACAAGGACAACATATCATTCTGAAAGTCCCTGACAGTGTCAGAGAGGTGTCATGGTTTAACCCCAGCCAGCAACTAAGCCCCACACAGGTGCTTGCTTGGTCCCCTCACAGTCAGATGGTGGAGAGAATCAGAAGGATAAAAGTGAGAAAACTGGTGGGTTGAGATAAAGACAGTTTAATAGGTAAAGCAAAAGCCACTAATACAAGCACAACAAAAACAAGGAATTCATTCACTACTTCCCATGTAGGTTTTCAGCCATCATCAGGAAAGCAGGGCTCCATCATGCATGAAGGTTACTTGGAAAGACAAATGCCATCACTCTGAATGTCCCCCTCTTTACTCTTTTTCCCGCAAGCTTTATATGCTGAGCATTATGTCATATGGCATACAATATCCCTTCAGTCAGTGGGGGTCAACTGTCCTGGCTGTGTCCCCTTCCAACTGCTTGTGCACCCCCAGCCTGCTCTCTGGTGGGGTGGGGTGAGAGGCAGAAAAGGCCTTGGCTCTGTGTAAGCAGTGTTCAGCAATAACAAGAACATCTCTGCATTATCAATCAACACTGTTTTCAGCACAAATCCAAAACATATCCCCATACTAGCTACTAAGAAGAAAATTAACTCTATCCCAGCCAAACCCAGCACAAGACAATACTTGAAAAATAAAAAAAAAAAACTTGTAATTCACATGTGACTTTAGACCTCTAATGCATCCAGTAATTGTAAATGGTATTGAGCTACGATGTCCAAACACTACATGTGTGTTCATCTATTGTGTGTCTGCAAATAGGGCAAATGCACTAGTGTTTGCATGTGGGGAGGTCGTGCAGTCTCCTTCTCTGGAGATATTCAAGACCAGCCTGGACGCATTCCTGTACAACCTACTCTAGGGGCACCTGCTTTAGCAGGGGGGTTCTACTAGACAATCTCCAGAAGTCCCTTCCAAACTCTACCATTCTGTGATGCTGTGATTCTGTGAAGCTCTCCCACCCACTGTTGATAGAAATTTAACCTTGTGGTGGGACTATATTTTATTTTTAGAAAGTCACTTTCCTACATAAGAGTGTTAATTCCCTGAGTGTGGATCCATAGAACTGAAAAAGGAAAACCCCAGTTTAACATTTCAGTTTCAGTTAGGATTTGCAGGGCTTCTGCTCAGAAAGAACAGTTGACCACAGAGATCAGCTGAGGAGGTGGAACAGTAGTGATCATAAAATTAAAGATAGTCCAGAGTAGAAATGCCCTCCAGTGTCCTGAGTTATTAAATTGCAATTGGCTGGCTTGGTTTTGATTGCCAACAATATTTCATAGGACATAATTGTGTGCAATGTTACTTTAAGTTTCAAAGAGCAATGATACAATGCAAGGACTTTAATTCTTCTTTCTAGTTACAGAAACCCCTTCTGTGGTGGGTTGACCCCAAACAGCAGCCAAACACCTGCGTAGCCCCTGGCTTACTCCACTCTCCCTCAGGATGGAGACAAAATAGAAGGAAGGCAAGAAGACTTGTGGATCAAGATAATGACAGTTTAATAAGGAAAACAAAAGCTGTGCACACAAGCAGAGGGAAAAGAGAAATTCATTCACTGCTTCCCATTGGCAGGCAGATGTCAAGACGCTTTGTGGGAAGTATGGTCTCGGCACACATAATGATTGTTTGAGAAGACAAATACCACAACCATGAATGCTCCCCTTTCCTCCTCCTTTCCCTGAGTTTTTATTTCTGACTACAATGTCACATGGTATGGAATATCCCTTTAATCAGTTGAGGTCAGCTATTCCAGCTATGTCCCCTGCCAACCTCTTGACCACCCCCAGCCTACTTGCTTCAGGGAGCAGCAGGTACGAGAATGACTCGATGCTGTGCAAGCACTTTTCAGCAATATCCAAAACACTACTGTGTTATCAACACTGTTTTAGCCACAAATACAAAGCATAGCACTATATGGGCTGCTGTGAAGGAAATTAACTCCATCCCAGCCAGACCCAGTACAGGGACAGAGAGGTGGCTGTCATTTTGAGTCAATGGAGAAATTGACATTTCCAGAACATGGGACAGCACAGGGACCTGCCAGTCCAAGGGAAAAATAAATCTTCCACTAGAGAAGAAAACAAAAGCCATTGGGAAGTGTAGCAACGTCAGCAAACTAAAGAGCAACATGCATTGGTTGCATCTGGCCTGTGTTTCTGCTAAGACAAAAGATGATGCCATGCCCCTGTCTAGTGTTCCCTGCCTTGATTGGCTTTGCATTGATGCTAACACAACATACCTCTCAAGAATTAGAATATAATTGCTGGTGGTGTTTTATTTGCGTCACACCAATAGGCAGTAGCATTTTATAAGGCAGATGAAAGACGACCTGTGATGCTTGCAGTCTAAGCATATGTCTATGGAGCAGTCAGTACAGCGCTTGTTGTGAAAAGCAGAGATAACTGATCCAATATCTCAGGTACTGGCTGCAATTTCACAGCAGTAGCGTCATAACCTGACCATTCTTCCCTCTTCAAGAAAGCTGGATCCTGAGGATGTGTGTAAAGAGCATAATTTCTGCTTCGACAAGGAAAAACATACCTAAACTTCTTCCCCTCCCAGAACCTGCTCCCATTCTGACAAGTCCCCCAGAAAACTGTCAGGAATGCCCCTCACTCAGGCAGAGTCAACCAGGCAAGGTTGTACAGGACTATGTTCACTCAAGTTTTGAGAATCCCCACAAATGGAGACTCCACAAGCTCTCTGGGCAACCTGCTCCAGTGTTTGACCATCCTCACAGTAAAGAAGTAGTTTCTTGTGTTCAGATGAAATCTCCTGTTTTGGTTTGGTTTATTTGTGCCGACTGCTTCTTTGCCTCTCAGTGGGCACTACCATGAAGTGTCTGGCTCCCTTTTCTTCATTCCCTTCCATCAGGAATTTACATACTTCCCTCTCTCCACAAGCTGCCTTCTCTCCAGGCTGAACAGTCCCAGCTGTCTCAGTCTCTCCTCATGTGAAAGATGCTTCAATCCTTTAAGAAGGGGTGGGGAGAAAGATAACATCTCAATATTAGTAGAACAAGAGCTGGATGCTGTCTATGTTCATTTGTTTTAAAAGATTGATTGAAAAGTCTTTTTCTTTCCAGTACTTTGGATTGAAGTAACCAAATGAAGCTTTAACTTCCTGTTTCTGCATGCCTCTCTACATACTATACTCTAACCAATATTTCCTCTGCCCATGTTCATGCTCCTGGTAAGTGATTAAATGTTTTCAGCAAAATATGAAGAGTGTATCTGTGTGTGAGTATTTTTTTTTAGTAGGTCTGAATCACTTCAGCAGTATTTTTGGCAAACTTCATTCACTTCATCTTCTTGGCATTTCATTATATTTTACGATCACAAAGTCAACTCTCCAGCAACAAAGCGAAACATGGCTCTTTGAAATAAATGTTGTCATTAACAAGCCATGCCAGGCACAGTGACAGATTTGCAGCTGTAATGAATAACATTTCCCGCAAAGTTCTCCTGTTTGACAGAAAAGCTGTGACATTACTGCAGGCAACGGTGTTGGAAACTAAAAGATTGATTGATGCAAGTAGATAATTGAAACCTCAGTACTGTCACATGAATGTCAACCTAACAACTAAGCTACTACTCTACGATAACATTTATCATGCAACAGCTTCTCCGTGAATAACACACACTCACACACACAGAGAAAACATGGAATATTTCTTCATGAACATGAGTTACTTGCTGATAATTTATCCTAACTCACTCGTAAATTAAGTCTCGGTCTCTAAAACAAAAATTATTTCAGTTACTTCTGGTATATTAAGTTACTGGATTCATTTAAAGTTGGCAAAAGCCAAGAACACTTAATAGGAGATAGAGATGGGTAACAGTGGACCTTTGACATGGTAAGTGATAGCATCATTGACATGTCTGAGTGCCTGAAGTTAGATGCGATAAACCATATTTATTCCTGCCTAGATAAGTGACTGACTTTCAGAGGTTCTGGGATTCTAAAAGTTATGACTAATTAGTACCTATGCAAAAATGCTTAATGTATGGAATCTAAATGATTGGATGATAGTTTTATTATTCATGTCAATGAAATTCAGATCACCCTCAAATTTGGTGTCATAACCAGAATTAACTTAGATTCTGGAATCGTATTTGAACCTGTTGTCGCAGAAGGAGTGATGCAACTCATTTATAAGAGAGAAGCAGCAATATGTTTATTGATCACAAACAGACATTTAACAAAGTTTGATAGTAAACGTAACCGTGGATTTATGAAGTTCAATGGCAAGGTACACTGTATTATTTACTGCATAAAGGACAGAGTTGGACAAACTGTCAGGGACACCCTCCCATTGAGTCACGAGGTTCAGAATGGACCACCTTGCTTTCTAAACTCCTACTCAAAGAGGAGTCTACTAGGATCCAATCCTAGTCCCAGACTTGCTCAATGGTTTCCGTCTAAAGGTTTATATACATGCACAATCAATCCTTTGTATCAGTTTGCTAAGATTTCAAAGTTTCAGGGATTATTCCCAATTCACTTATTGAGTATCTGATGTGATAAGGATTCTCTCAACCTCGAGGAGTAACCTTGAGAGGTGTCCCTACTCAAGGGGAGATTCTGTTGTGCAGCCTGCTGTCGTGCAGGAGAGCCCAATGGGCCCTGGATTGTCCACCATTTACGGAGCAAGATAATTGACTTATAGTCATATTTGCATACCAGCCATATTTCGGTTAGCACATGCTCAACTAGTCCTCAGATGCTGAGCAAGATTTATAACCCTCAGCTATTGTGCTGCTATTTGTCTCCCAAGAGCTTGTCTTAAGCCAGATGCAGCCATCACGACCACCACTGGTAGCTATTGCTTAAACAGAGGAGACGGGGGGGGGGGCACACTGCCACAGTAAGGTTACTTAGAATAGATTTTAATTTTTTTTTCATAATATCTTTAAAGCTCTCAACAGATATTTGCTCATTAAAGTATTTTCTCCTCTTTCACAGCTACTATTACAGAAAGTTTTTATTATATGGTTTTCTCTCCAGAAAACTTACAAAGCAAATAACCTCTAACATATATCATCCTTAGAATGATTGTTATGAAATGGATCCATGTAGATTCATTGGCTTTAGTAGGGTCAAGCTGGTTTACATCCTTCAACAGTAATTAACATATTTAATATATTTATTTATATGAATATTATTTATATATAATTTAATGTATTTTTAATCTAAACAAATCACTGATGAAAAATACAATGATGTTTATAAAAAGAACGTCAGTGTATGTTAGCAAATTAGCAAATTATCACATAGAAAAAGATTCAATGTGGAAAATGTCACTGATTGATAGAAATTCCAGGTAAAGAGGACTGAAGCCACACATGTAAATAAGAAACAATTTTTTAAAAAAACAATATTCCATTTGTTTTTCTCTGACATTTTTACAGTAAATCTATGAGTTAATACTAACATAAAAAAAAAATGCCATGGTTTAAACCTGGGATGGCTATTAAAAGGATGGCAGACACTCTTTGTTAACNCACTCCCTCAGTTCTGGTGCACAAGAGACTCAGCAGAAGCAAGCATCAACCTTGGTCTCCACAACAATAACTATAAGCAAGAGCCCCTCTGCATACCATTCCCACTGATGTTCCAGCACTAACTGCAAACACTGAGCCCCACCACTGCCAGAAGCAGCCACCGTCTGGAAAAACATGCAGCCAACTTGAGAGAGTGCAGCCTCTCAGAAGAGACCCAACTAAAAATCAAAGGCACTGAAAGAAAATTGGTTCTGTTCTAGCCCAAACCAGGACAACCAACCTGTTATGTTTTTATACCAGAAACTAAACATAATTGACCTAATAAAATGTGGCATGAAATAATACTCCAGATCAGTTGTATAGATTTTATCCTGCTACTGATGCTAAATGTAATACATTTTACCATTTGTCATGATTCCATCATTTATTTACCACTATTCCGTGTACAGCTCTGACAGGAATAGCCCATAAGATGGGTTAAATTTTCAGTCTCTGCTGAGAATCTAGCCTGTCTCTTTCTATTTTTGTCTCTTACTGATTCTCTCCCTAGACGTATCTCAAGTACCCCTGAGGCTTTTTTCAATCTCCCTAAGTTTTTTTCTTTTTCTTCTGTCCATGAGCTTGGTTTCAACTGTTGCGACAATCTGTGGTCTGATTCCTGCAGTTCTTAAGCATTCATCATGTTCTCAGAAGCAGCTTTGGTTGACTTCACCAGGGGCAGCACAATTTTGCCTGTGGTTATCCACTTTTCCTTACGTCTCTTTTCCATTTCATTTCATTGACTAGAAATTTGGTTCAATCTTTTCTGCTCTGGACTGGCTTCTTTCAGTCCTGCAATTCTTTTCTGCTGCCTTTATTCTTTGTTGGTTTTCTGTCTCTCTTCTCTTCTACCTGCAAAGTGAGAGAAGAGTAGTGAGTTAGGAAGCAGTCCTTTGTTTGCGTAGGGCCTCTAAGAGGCAGAGGCAAGAATTAAGACCCATAGAGAAATTTCTTTCAATGAAATTTCTTACTTCCTTATTAAAATATTCAATATAATGTTCAGCGTGCTTGGGGTTTTTTTAAGGATTTTTTAATTTCTTTGCTTGTTTTTGCTCACTGTCTTATATTACAAGCGGGGAGTTACATCTGTATCCATTTCGACTCTGTTTAGGTTTCATTTCATTCAGTACATTTTAGTTCATACTCAGCTAAAAATGTCTCTAAACTTAAATCACATTTTAATACTATGAAACTAAATTTAAAGATGAGAACTGAATTTTTAAAAATAAAAGCTTTCTTTTTTGATCAAATATTCATTTAGTTATTCTATACTTTGATTAATCTTTCTGAAGTTTCTGTATGTCATAAAACTGTCAGAAATTTGTTTTTATGAACAATCTATTTCAGTTAACTCAGATTAAGTTTTATAACAGGATCAAGGTATTGCTGCAGGGCCCAGTCTCAGCTGGCTTTGATGCTTCACTGGAGAAAGCTCCCAGCTCCCTGTCTGATCCTACACTGCAGTTACAAATCTGCAGGTGGAGTGGGAGCCATCCTCCTGGGGCCACCAGCTCGCAGCCTTCATTATCATGGGAATCTCCATTTCCCAACCTGAAAAGCACAGACTATCTTATTCTCCTTCAGTACAGTTGGGGCGTTCAGACACTTGAAGCCACAGAGTCTCAGAGGACATCCAGCTGCTCTCTTTCTCATCATCTCTGACATTGCACAGTGTGCTGATGTCCTCCCGCAGCTCCTTTACTTGGTGGCAGAGTTCCCCTACCAGCAGTACTCAGTCACGCAGATCTGCAGGGACAGTAAAATAGATAGCAGCAGCTGAGGCAAAACAGGAAATGCTATGTGTTTTTCTCAGTAGAAGGTAAAAAACATCCCTCAAACTCCTCCCCTCTCCTCTACGGAGGCTCATTATACGGACCCACAGGATATGTTGTGGAATATCCTATTCCTGTGACTGTAATTTAATTCTTTAATTTCTATGCAGAACAGTTTGCAAATGGCAATAATACATGAAACTAAAAGTATTATTCATAGTTCATATTTTTAAATAGGAGACTGCAAGTGAAAATGTATAGTTCTACACAATTGCTAAGAGACAATATGCACATTATGCTTACAAATAATATATTTGAACCTGTTGTCGCAGAAGGAGTGATGCAACTCATTTATAAGAGAGAAGCAGCAATATGTTTATTGATCACAAACAGACATTTAACAAAGTTTGATAGTAAACGTAACCGTGGATTTATGAAGTTCAATGGCAAGGTACACTGTATTATTTACTGCATAAAGGACAGAGTTGGACAAACTGTCAGGGACACCCTCCCANTAGAAAAACTCATTTCATGGCATGTTCCTGTCAAAGAGGCGAACTATGAAAAGGTGAGAGCAAAAATCTCTCCTCTTTGCCTTCCTGCAGTTGTGCTGGTTTGACCTCAGCCTTTGTATTCCCTTTACATTTCAAGTGATTACCCAAATCTTCCACCATCTGCTCATTGCCAGCCCTCAAACTGACAAAAAGCAGCCAGCTTTCCTAGAAGTAAATCATAAAATGCCAAATGCCATAAGAGACATAAAGCCCCTTTATGAAAAGTGCAATGATACACACCAAGCAAAGTAACACAATAAATAAATAAATAACTCTACCAGAAATTAACTGTTAATGCCATTAAAGTAATGAAGCATAAGGTCAAAGGAAAGGAAACGGGATTTTAAATCAGTATTTTCACTGCAATGATGGATCCGCTGCTGAGACCCCTAATCCGTTCATGCTGACAGACTCATTATCTCCAATTATTCTTTATTCAAGTGTAAACCAACATTATACATGGAGTTGTTGTTACTGCAATAAAAATTTTAAAAAGCTCTGTACTGTAAGTAGCAGCAGATTTTACCAAGCTGCAGGCACCTACTGTAAAATATATCCTTCCGTTTGCAATCATAACTTGGGTCTTATTGTCTCCTTTTCAAGAAATGAAAATGAAACATTTGAAGCCACTGCTTGAATCACAAATTTGCGCCAGGGCTAAGAGTCAAAGTTTATTTATCTACCTGTATCTATATCTATCTGTATCTATATCATCTATATCTATAAATCTGTATCTGTATCTATATCATCTATATCTGTATCTATATATCATCTATATCATCTATATCATCTATATCTATATCTATATCATCTATAGCTATCTATATAATCTATATCTAATCTATATAATATCTATATCTAGTCTATCTATATCTATATCCATGTATGTATATAGCATTCTCTAATGCGTCGACTCATGTGGAGCTTATTTTTGAAAAGCAGCCAACAAAGATGGATGTTGTATTCTGTAGGAGATATAACGCTTTTGAGAATTTTCTGTTGAGAAGTGCTGGTCCTACCTGCTTCCATCTCCTGCAGATGAAGAGAAACCATTGCAGATTGTTCTGAATGAAAGCAAGGCTTCTCCAAATTTTCAGGAGTCTCATTAATTTCCAGCCCTGACCTTAAAAACATAACTATCTAAAAAATATTTTAAATCAGGGGGCATATTCTATGTGAAAATTATCGACTCTGCAGTGCAAAACACTTTACAAACTTAGGAGATAGATACTGAAGAAATTTGTTTTCAAAGAAATCATTGGCTCACATATCTAAAAGGATTGCCAAGCATCTATGAATTTTTAGGGAAAAAGAAAAGAGAGAGAGACATCTTATTCCTGTCACACTCCTGATCAGCTATAAGCAGGGTGAGAAATGTGACCTGAGAGTCTTTTCAGTTTGTCTATACACACTAAGTGTGAATCAGTTGCCCACTGAAGTGACAGATGTTGTTGTGGAAAGAGGATAGAGATTTCACTGTGGCTCGTCTGGTAGGAAGAGTTGATAGGTGCTGGCAAGGACTACAGGAAGGCTCTCTAGATGGTACTGGAGAAAAACACATGGAGAAGTACAAGAGAAAAGGAAGACAGCAATGGCTGTGATATGCTCCATACCACACAGGCCTGGCATTTCTCCCTTCTTCTCTGGAGAGAGCTTGCTGGTTACACACTCTAACAGGTAGCATGGCATAAACATGCGCTATGAATGTCCTAAAGTGTGTCACATAGCACAGACATGTCCTGTGAAGCTACTTCAATACTTACTAGGTGGTTATCCAGGTAGAAACATTTTGTTAAAGAAACCAGAGTGTATTATTATCAATATGTTGGACTTGCATCTCCAAGACTGGGCTAGTTATGTACAGGGAACTCTGAATATTCTAACCTACCCAGGTTAACCCAAACCATTTTTCTTCATTACAAAAGTGACCTTTCTAGAAGAAAAAGGACAAATGTTGCTTTTGGTTGGTCTAAGGCCACAATTACATACAAATCATGTTTCCAGAAGATCCGTAAGGATCCAGAGTAGATATTTCAGCTCAAGAATGACAACTCCCCCTGTACTCTGCCCTGGTGAGGCCGCATCTGGAGTACTGTGTGCAGTTCTGGGCTCCCCAGTACAAGAGAGACAGGGAACTACTGGAGAGAGTCCAGCGGAGGGCCACAAAGTTGATTAGGGGAGTGGAGCATCTCTCGTATGAGGAAAGGCTGAGAGAGCTGGGTCTGTTCAGCCTGGAAAAGAGAAGGCTGAGAGGAGATCTGATCAATGCTTATAAATATCTAAAGAGTGGATGTCAAGAGGACGGGGTCAGACTCTTCTCAGTGGTGCCTAGCGACAGGACAAGGGGCAATGGGCACAAACTGGAGCACAGGCAGTTCCACCTGAACATGAGGAGGAACTTTTTTACTGTGAGGGTGACAGAGCACTGGAACAGGCTGCCCAGAGAGGTTGTGGAGTCTCCTTCTCTGGAGATATTCAAAACCCGCCTGGACGCATTCCTGTGCAACCTGCTCTAGGCTAACCTGCTTTGGCAGGGGGGTTGGACTGGATGATCTCTAGAGGTCCCTTCCAACCCCTACCATTCTATGATTCTATGATTCTATGAACTTGGAGACAGCGCAGGAATTTCTCTAAAAAATCATTCCAGTAATGACCAAAAGACTTTGTTATGAATTTTGCAGAATACTACTACAAAAAATTATTTTGAAAACATCAGAAAAACCTGTATTATGCCATTGTACACATCAAGATGATTCTAACTTCTGGTCACATCATCCAAAATGATTTAGATAAACTGGAAAAACTAAGCAGCTTATGTTAACTTTCTCATTTCTGACTTCATTACTGTGAAACACAAAAGTAAGTACCAAGAGGAAAATAAAGGTAGTATAAAAATCATTCCAGTGGGGAATTTTTACCAGTACTAAACAAATAGAGGCAGAATTACTAAAAATTGATTGAAGTCTTATATGCCCCAAGGTACAACATAGACATAGAAATAGAGAGAAGTGTAAACAATGTCAGAAAAAAAACTACATTTAGCTTATATGGCTTCTGATCTCATGATGAGTACTCTGTCCTGTTTTTAATATTTGTCAAGTCTGTTACAGCAACATTATTGCATTTTTTAAACTGAACCCAAATCCTATAATGATCTGCTAGATATAAGCTTCCTTCCAGAGAGGTTCTATCTGACCCGAAGTCTAGCTCATATCATGGCCATTGTGTAAAGACATATTGCATCAAAATTAATACAGGTAAAATGATTCTAAGCAACTCTGGAAAAGTAATAAACTGAAGAAGTAAGGCTGCCATTTAACCTGTTCAAATTTCCAGCTTTATGATGCAAAGTTCTTAACACAATCTAAAGATACAGTCTTTCCTTGATTTTAACCTTATTGAGTCTGCGGGAAGGGTGGGGATGACAAGAGTGAGACGACCTCCTAATTCTCATTCCTAGTGCTCAGCACAGTGGCAGCACCAGTAGCAAGACCCCTCTCTGGCACAGAAAAACACCGAGGTACCACTGTAAGAGGATGGCATTTGGACACATACACAGAGCCTGTCCCTTGAGTAGATGTGGTGGAAAGATGATCTGGGCTTCGTGCAGGTGGTGTCTCTAAAGAGCTTGACTTACAGATGTTGAGAAGTCTCGCCCGAGCAGCTTATAACTTCATGACATACAGACATATTTTCACCAACTCGGTAGAATTCCCATCCAAGAGTCCAAGGCATCCAATTTCCTCTGCCAGATCAAAATACATCAGAGGCATCAAAGATTTTCAATGAAACAAGAATAACTTAACAAGCAAAGCAACATACCCTTTTCTAATCATACTTCAAAAAAAATTCTGAGTTCTTGTGAAACTGCTTCAAAAAGCTCTGTTCTGAACGGACACTAATCATGGAGGATTTCAACCCAGATTTCAGTGTTTAGCATAATTAAAGTAAACTAAATATGGGGTTTTACACTGAAAAGCATCAGGCAGCCTGAACAGGCTGAATCTGTCTTTCTTCTGTCAAAAATATTCTGTCACGGTAAGAAACCAGAAAGGAAGAAAAAAAGGAAAATAGGCTTCTTAGTACTTCTATACTTCTCAGACTTTGTTTTCTGGAATATACAGCCATAAGCACAACAAAGACTTTTGGAATTTAATGTACATCCTATGATTATTAATGTCACCTGCTTAAACTTCTTCATCATGCAAGAGTAATGGACAGTGGAAATAGGCAGGCTATTGTTATGGCATTCAGTATGCTGGCTTTAAAATATCTACAAACACAAAGTTAAACATGATTTCTATTTAATTAGTGTAGATCTTAATCTATCACACTCATCTTCTGAGCACCTTTGCTGCTAGCAAATTGCTTGTACTGTCTTCTCACTGCCAGAAAGGCTATTGCTGTAGTAGTCATGCTGATATGAAATATCATTTTAAAGAGAAGTAGCCTGTACAGTAGGCAGACTTTGAATTGTTCAGTTACATTTTCAGATGACAAAGGTGTTGCTGGGTGTGTTAAATGTAAACCGTTCAGATAAAGGAATATGAAATTCAATCCTTTCGGGGATAATATGATATGATTTCACAATTCTTTAAGCAATGTCTAAAAGGTCAAGCAAGTGTGAAAATTGTAAAGATAACTCATCAGAAACAGGAGTAACAGTAGTAGCGAAATGGAAAAACAGCAAAAAGAGATAAAAGATGCACTGGGTAATTGATAAAATAGATGTAATTTCTGGTAGATTAACTGAGTAATTTTTACATGCAGCTCTGTGAAAATCCAGAGTAATCTTTCTGTGAACTTCAAAATTCTTTTTTGAAACAATTTCTGAATTACATTTTTAGTAATTTTGCATACTGTGTCTTGCACTTTTTCCTCCCAGTTACACAGTTAAATTACACTGCATTCTAGCCTTTAGTATTTTTCTATATTGAAATGGACAATACAGAGATGCATTTTTTATACTGAGGAGTCACACTTGGAAATACAATATAACATTTCAGAGTATTGTTTTCTTACAGTGTTATTTCTAGTAGAAGTGCTACACCCTGTCACCCATGTGACCTGTGGTTGAGTTTTGGACCCCACAGTGTGTAGCTTCAAGCAAGGAGTGCTGGTGAGGGTGACCAGGAGAGATATCAGTGAAATCCCAATGGAGTCATCACAGCAGTGTTCATAACACAGATAATGTAGAACAAAGACCAAAACCACAGCAATGACAGGTTTGATGACAAATAAGTGTATGGCTTTCATATTTATAAATTTTTCTTAGAACTTTTTCTCTCTCCCATCATCTCTTTCATTCATCATCATCACTTGGCTATTTCTCTATCAATCAAAACCTCTCTATTGGCTTTGTTTCAATGCCTTTTTTTTTTTTTTTTGTACTGTGGTTTGATCTTCCATCCTAAGTAATAGTCATATTAACCCATGTCACCTGCTGTTAGATTTGTCTCAAATATATTATAAGAAAGAAGAAAACACAAACTCGTATTTCAAGGACTTACTATTTCATTGATTTTACTCTCACAGTGTAAACTGAGAATATTAAGATCTTAGGGAGCTGATTGCTCAGTATAGCCTTTTATTATTTGCACATCCATGATTTATAGTTCCTTCTTATATCCACTGCGCTTTTATTACCAGACATTCTCAGACAACAACTTTTTCAAAACGCTCTAGAGAATCAAGTTGTTTTCTGAAACGCAGAAGCTGAGAGATCAAACGTGACCAAGATATTTTCCGAATGAACCAACACTGAAGAGTATGCAATTCTAAAGCAAGTTAGAGGCAGTGCAGATACTAAATATTAAAAAAAAGTGTGATTAGTCTGGGACAAGAGATTAGCAAACTGAGTGAGGCCCTAGATGGTGTTTTGTTACACAGTTAAAATTTAGTAGCTGGCCTTTCCTATGCAAGGGCTTCATCATCTAGAAGCACTTGGGCTCTAGGTGTCTGCAGGAACAGCTCTCCCAGCATCCGCTGCCACACACCTGGATGCTGCAGGGGCTGCCAAACTTCAGCTTTGACTTCAGATGCTCCTCACCTTGTCCATGTACCCTACCATAGCCCAAAACTCTGGAAGAACAACAACATGCTGTCAGCATCCTTTTAAACATCCTCTTTCTTGCTCAGCCCATCTACGAGGCTACATGGAGTTTCAGCAGCCTCTGATGCCATACCAGAGGAGTGGGCGTAGGGTGAACAATTCCTGCTCTTTCTTGGGAAAATGACAAAACTGCTGAAATTGAGACACTTTTTTCATGTCAGTGGCCCAAAATGCCTGACAGCAACAGCAAAGAGCAAAGCAACTGTCTGCCAGAACCTAACAGAACAGTTCCTGAATAGCTGAAAACCATTTCTTTTCCAAACACGGAAAACCAACATGAAAAATGTTTTTGTTTCAACATTGTATGACAGAAGAAAACCATTTCACGTCACTGTTGTATCTCAGGGGACTGCCCTGATATTAACCATTCTGGCAGGCTTCATATTCTGGGTGCTCATCCAACTTAACCTTAATTATACATTTTAGCTATGCATCTTAGAGAGAGGTGACTAAAAGCTGTAAATCTTGTAGAGCAGCACAAAAAAGGGTATGATTATGTGAACTAAATATTTCTTGGCAAGTATTTGACTAACTGATATTCATCCTCCAGCTGGGATCTGATATCTTCTTTGAAGGAAGACACAGAGAGTCAATTTGTCTGGTACCCTGTTTTACCCCCTTTCTCCACTTTAGTCTCACGTATGTCCACTAGCTGAAGAAATAGAAGTTACAAGAGAGTTGCTTAATGCCTAGAACAAAAAGGGAAAAAAAATCATTTAAATTTTTTCTTCATTCCGTTTCCCCTGGGGTAACAAGGAAGAAGGGATTTAATGTAAGCCCTACAGGTAACTTCTTTTTGAATCAGTAGAAGCAGAGATATAAAATCTTAGTCAACTCAAAGTCTACGGGGAGAAAATTACTCATTCCTCTTAGAAAGTATGGAAATCCTAGTACATCTTCTTAAATAGTCCATCCTGGAGGAACCTTTTAAGAGAATACTATCTCCTGAGCTTTTACTTTTTGAAATTCTTCCAGGGCACTTCATTAGCTTGGCTCTCTCTCCCTTCCTGCAATTCATGCATCAATCACTACCTAATACTGAATAATTTTGTCCTGTTACGTGTTTTCTCATTTGGAATTATATTCTGCCATAATCTGTGTTGGCTTCTGTGAGAAAGTACTATACTAAATTGCGGCTGTGACACAATCCCTTTCTTGTTAAATGAAGGTCAAGAACAAACTCACTGTTTTTTTTCTAAATGACTCTACTCGATTGCTCTTCCTTTCCACATTGATTCTATGAAGGAGTTCCAATTACATCATCTTATTGGGGGATATAGCGCAGTGGATGGCGGAGCCCAGGTTTGTGGGTATCCTCTGGATTAGTGGGTCTTCATCAATATAAGTATGACACAGTTTTCTACGGTATAGTTCAGACACATTAGTCCATCTTAATCTTAAGAGAAATCACCATACTGTTCCTTACAAGACACACAACATCCAGTTCCTTATTTGCTTTTTTAAAAACTATCCTTGGAAGAGGGAAAATGAGTGGCAGAGAGGTGAGAATGATATTTCTTAGGTGACCATTGAAGGCAATGTATTGAAACAATGAAAGCAATAACCTGGGCTAAGGATCTGATCCCATAAATTCTAGAGTATTTTGTCCAAAACACATTTCAGACTTCATTATAGTACAGGCTTTTCTAATAAATATAAACAAATTTTATTTACAGCAAGCTAGCAGATCAGGGATTAAGCTTTTGAGGCAATTTTTTCAACCACCTGAAAATTCATTTACTTTTGGATGAGACTAACCTGGAAGATGACTCCCAGCAGTGCAGTTAATAATAGATGCTTATTGGAGAGTCTCAGATTAGAGAAAATCTGCAGTACACCCCCTAAGTAATGTGGATTTCAGGTTCTCAACAGCAATGGTTTTGCCTTCAGATCCTTTTGTATTGCCCCATATTATATGCACCAATGTAGACATGGCCTTTTTTGTGCAGCACCCTAACAACACAGTTAATATTAACTGTTGAATTTAAAAACACGGGCACTACCTGAACAAAGCTCCCTGTACAGTTTCCATAGTGCTTTCATACACATCAGTATTTGATAAGAAAAAGAGGAGAATAAATGAAATTGTGGGGAGAGAAAGTAAAAAGTTTCAGCTGCGTTCCACCTTTATGGTCTAGGCAGTTGTTTCTCCCTGTGCAGAGCTCAATAAGAGTTTTACTCATGAAATAAAATTAGATCCAAAATGTCTAATAATATATATAAATGAGAAAGTAATCTTATCTCAAAGTCTGTAAAGAAAGGAGACCACAAGAGAAAAAGGAAGATCTGAACACGGAACAAAACTGCGTTGTAAGGAGAGAGCAAATAATACACATGCAAGCACTTCATATATTTAATGAACTATGCAGCCCAAAATCAAAACCTTTGCAGTAGCCTTCCTTTTAAAATATCATGTTCTTTTCTACGTCAGTGTGGCTCATTTACATTTGAGAAAAACCCAGGAAAGGAAATTGAGAATGCGGATCGCACAGAGAGTTGGTTGGTGGTCCTTTATCAGCTGAAAAGTGAGTACAGGCTTCCACAACAATTCACTGTTCAATCAAGTGAGGCCCTTTTCATGTGGCAAAATCCTTATAATTGCAAATCCTAATCATAAAATTGGACAGTAGGAGAGACTATCCCACAGAGGACTTTAAATACAGCTTTTAATAAATGCTATATCCGAATCTCTAAAACGATAAGTCATTGTGGTCTCCTCACTGGTCTGGTAAAAAGATATAGTCATCACAAATGTTACAGCAGAGATTTATTTCTAAATCTTCACACTCTTTCTCACTTTCTCTCTCCAAGGACTGACAAACAATACCATAAACAATTTTAGTGCTCCAAGTTTTTTGTGAGTAAATAAACCAGTAAAGACTAAAGATTCTCAGCTGCTCTGAAGTAAAGGCAGAATTTCTTAAGACTAAAGGTTTCATACACAAGCCACAAAGTTGATGTCATACAAGAAGGGTTTGAAAAAGAAAGGCTTGCCATTATCACTGCCTTGTACTGAGATCAGGTCTCTGCGTGCCTTGTCCAGTCTCTAGTTACTTTTGGTTATTCTGACAACTAACATATGGACCTGTTTTAGGAGCTATGAGTACTATTTTTCTTTCTTATGCATACGATCCTAAAGAGCTGTTGCATCTTGGAGGGATTCCCATCAAGCCGTAAAGAATATTTCTGTGACAGATTGGCTCAAATGGCTTGAACATAGAAACTGGCCAAAGATAAACGATGAAATTCTATAATAGTCCTAATATAGAATTAGGATGTGTTTTTTTTAATTTCTTACATGTATTTTATATTTTTTTAAAGTTTATTATTGTATATATGAATTCTTATTTGTTTGGTTTAGACAGCATTTAAGAAGCTCGCCTAGGACTTCATATGCAAACAAACGAAATAGGCATAGGTTTTGGCCTGAAGATCTGCTGGTGTAAATGTCACTCAAAAAATCTTAGAACATGATGGTGGATCAAGGGGAAAGGGTAAGAATGGTCTGGGGAAAAAAAAAAACATGAGTTGTTAGACATCAAATGCATGGGTCCAAATACGGTTTTTTAGTAACTAGTGATACTTTAAAAAATGGCATCTATTTTATTTCCCTCAGGAGACAGTCTCTCACACGTTGTAAATCTGATTAGATTTGAATCAAATCNTATAATTGCAAATCCTAATCATAAAATTGGACAGTAGGAGAGACTATCCCACAGAGGACTTTAAATACAGCTTTTAATAAATGCTATATCCGAATCTCTAAAACGATAAGTCATTGTGGTCTCCTCACTGGTCTGGTAAAAAGATATAGTCATCACAAATGTTACAGCAGAGATTTATTTCTAAATCTTCACACTCTTTCTCACTTTCTCTCTCCAAGGACTGACAAACAATACCATAAACAATTTTAGTGCTCCAAGTTTTTTTGTGAGTAAATAAACCAGTAAAGACTAAAGATTCTCAGCTGCTCTGAAGTAAAGGCAGAATTTCTTAAGACTAAAGGTTTCATACACAAGCCACAAAGTTGATGTCATACAAGAAGGGTTTGAAAAAGAAAGGCTTGCCATTATCACTGCCTTGTACTGAGATCAGGTCTCTGCATGCCTTGTCCAGTCTCTAGTTACTTTTGGTTATTCTGACAACTAACATATGGACCTGTTTTAGGAGCTATAAGTACTATTTTTCTTTCTTATGCATACGATCCTAAAGAGCTGTTGCATCTTGGAGGGATTCCCATCAAGCCGTAAAGAATATTTCTGTGACAGATTGGCTCAAATGGCTTGAACATAGAAACTGGCCAAAGATAAACGATGAAATTCTATAATAGTCCTAATATAGAATTAGGATGTGTTTTTTTTAATTTCTTACATGTATTTTATATTTTTTTAAAGTTTATTATTGTATATATGAATTCTTATTTGTTTGGTTTAGACAGCATTTAAGAAGCTCGCCTAGGACTTCATATGCAAACAAACGAAATAGGCATAGGTTTTGGCCTGAAGATCTGCTGGTGTAAATGTCACTCAAAAAATCTTAGAACATGATGGTGGATCAAGGGGAAAGGGTAAGAATGGTCTGGGGAAAAAAAAAAACATGAGTTGTTAGACATCAAATGCATGGGTCCAAATACGGTTTTTTAGTAACTAGTGATACTTTAAAAAATGGCATCTATTTTATTTCCCTCAGGAGACAGTCTCTCACACGTTGTAAATCTGATTAGATTTGAATCAAATCCTTGAAATTCAATTATATGTTATTTCCCAATCAAGCAGCTTCAGACTGCTGGTGGAAGGGTCAACCAGTAGCAAAGCTGAGCCCATGTCTCTGAGACACACACACACAGAAGACGCTGAAACAGCTGGTAACAAAGACTACCAGACAAGGTGCTGCCTTCAACAGCACCTGTGTACGAGACTCACATAAATTTTGGAGTTACAAAGTTCGGATTGGCCCTCTCCAAAGCTGTGCCTAGAGTTTCTAAATGGTTCATTAGCTTTTAATCTTTGGCACTGTCTTCATTATCCGTTGCCTACCAGGTTTGTGTCACTGTACATTTTTGTTTATCATGTCCCCCTTTACTTACTAACCTCTTTACATTTAACTGGTTTTCCTTGACTGGATAACCTTAATGAATCAGATGCCCTCACTTTTCACGTATCCTTACAGTACCCCAAGCTCCTTACCCCCAGCATGGCTTGTGAGTTCTGGGACCAGAAGGAGCCCAACAGAGCTCAGCAGAGCCACCCACCCCAGGTGTCCTCTTTCTCTTAGGTTGGACATAGCTCTGATTGTGATACAGCCTCCTCTCACAGTTTTCGTATTGGATCCTTGGGACAAGTAATGACCACTATCCCTTAGGCATAATCACCAACTATCCTGCTCCATCTTCCCCTGCAATCACTCTGCATGCAATTCGAAATCTGGATGCTTGAAACCACATGGCAAGGCTAAACATACACCACCGAAATCTGGCAAGAAGCTTGCAGTGTGAGGCCTGGCCAGGGAAAGGATTTTGAGCTCATCAGCAAATAAGCCATTAGGACCACTAGTTAAGAACACCACCATTGTTATAAGTAAAATAAAATTATCACCATTTTTTATTTTTTGTTTACATTTTTGAATGATACTAGATTTTAAAATAAGCTGTTACGTAACACAGCCTAAGAAGATTAGCATAGTTATCTAGAGATCCTTACAGATTCTGTTTTGTTTCAGCTCTTCAGCAATGATAAATTTTATGTGTTTGCAAGTGGTGGCACTCACACTTCTTGTGTAGTACAATTTCATTAAAAAAGGATAGTGTTTCAGATTCAGATTTGTCGGAAATTCCGAAGACAAAGCGCAGCTCTATCACAGACATTAACATTGCTTGGGGCAACCTTCTGAGATGACTTTTAATAAAATCCTTAGGTGACACTACAGACTTTCAGGATTCCTCCCAACTGCCAATTTTTAAGGTTAAAGGAACTTCATTTGAATCTTAAGGGGGGTTGACAAAGGCTTAATTTTTACTCACTGCTTCAATTTAAAACAACAGTCTTTATTCATCTCTCTTTACAGATGTTTCTGTTAATATTTCATGACACTTAGGAGAAGAAGGATGTAGGTTCTGGTTTTTATTTTTTTTAATCTTAGTTATATTCCTCTGTCACTTATTACATTTCAGTAATGATCTTGTAAGCACTTTAAAAGAAAATCTGGCTTGGCCATCATCTTTCTGTCCTTTTTTGTTGAACTGCTGGTTTTGTTTCCTTTTTTCTGAAGAAAAGAACACGTTTCAAGCTGTTGCCACAAAAAACAGAGAAAGTGCAAACCACATTCCGCTTTGTTAGCACTGCATGTCAAAATCATTTTAATTTTCTGTTGAGCTTCCAAGCTATGCTGTTAAGTTTAAAAAATGTTGCATACATTGTATATTATCTTATCCTTTTTTGTATGGGTTTTTTATTTTAATAATTTCTTGCTTCTCTAATTAAATAACAGTTGAGGAAGGTCAGGAAGCTTGCAGATTGCCTTGAGTTCTCAAGTCATTGTCACAAAGGCTTGAAAGTTATTGTGGATATCTGGAACTGTAAATCTTGGCTGTTCTTGCAGAATGTTTGTAATCTTTCAATTTAACCTTTCAATGTCGTGGTAGGATTATGTTTTAAGCATCCCTCTAAAGTCTCAGCAACATGTTTTATAGTTTTATTGGGACCCGATGTTATGTCAACAAGCACCAGATATCTGTCATCACGGTGTTAGCATTGCTAAGTCTAAAAATCACAAAAACTTTATGAAATTCAACATTCTCCAGATTTGTTAGGTTAAGTTAGACTAGAGGAGAATAACTATTCTCTTTCTTTTTGGTAGGGATTGCCAAATCCAGTAGCCTGACAGAGGTGAGTTTGCCACAGCTCCATATCCTCAGGCCCAGTCAGTAGCAAGATAATAAGTGTTCAGATGTGTTACCAACAAGCATTGATACATGCATGCACACAGTGCATAAATACACATAGAAACGGTGAGCCTCTCACAAAATCAGAAACATTCAGTGCTTACACAAACAGAAACATCACCAATGGCTTCATCCCTTTCTCCTCTGGTCAAAACTAGTGAAAATGCATTAGTGGAAAGTGTATAGATTGCCTCATTCACTGACCATACATGCAAACAGGTCGCTCCAGTAGCTAACCCAGACTTATGACCTTACCAGTAGATGACCACCAGGCTCCATGGTCTCTCCAGTATCCAGCTTGAGCCTCTTGGTCCCTCCAGTAGCCATCACACAGACCCTCTGCTTTCTACAGTATCTGGCCCAGTCGTGTGGCTGCTTCAATATTTGGCCCCAAAAAGTCTTACCCTGATGTTTGTCAGCAATCACACATTGGCCCAGGCATGCTTACAATGTTCATGCACTCTAGTCTCAATAGGTGCTGCACCCTGGGTGTCTGGGTCACTGTGACCTGAGCCCACCCAATGCTCCCAGGTCCCTGTGACCTGATCTCACTCCAGTGGCTGTGCTCAGATCCGCATACACACATATATGCACGCAGAGTCCCTCATCCAGGAAAACAGCTAGAAATGGAATGAGATGCCAGGACCAACTGCAGGTGCTAGGTGCAGAGCATGGCCAGAGAAGTATGCTGACCTGCCAGCTGTTCACACCTAACAAACCCCTGTTATGTCCTGTTCCCTCTATTTTCCCACATTTGTTCCTCCTCAGACAACCCTGATCCCTCCCTTTCCTTGTGTCTACTTCCTGTCCTGTTTTGTGCAATCCCCAAATGCTCTTTCGCACTTAATGAGCCCATACCCCCCAGGACTGACCCGCCGAGTCTGTAGGTGACCTCAGGACAACCTCTCCCAGGGATTCACAGTGGTGGGTGTCACTTCAGACCCATGATGTCCTTTTGGGAAGCACTCAGGGTCCAGGGCAGGAGCTTGTGTCTCTGATTGGGTTATTGTGGTCCCTTTGCTTGGCACTGTGCTGGTCTGCTTCTTCATGTCTGGAGAGACTGGAAGAAGGCAAGTGTCGCTTCTGTCTTCAAGAAGAGCAAGAAAGAAAATCTGGGAAAATTTTCAGCCTCATCTCAGTCACTGGGAACATGATGGAGCAAATAATTCTGGAAACTAGGACACATGAAGAATAAGAAGGTGATCAGGAGTAGCCAACATGGATTTATGAATGGGAAAGCTTGCTTAACCTACTTGATGACCTTTTACAATGAGGTGAAGAGCTTGGTAGATTAGGGGAGAGCAGTAGATGTTGTTTACCTCTAGTAAGGCTTTTAACACTATATCCCATAACATCCTCATAGACAAACTAATGAAATACACCTAGATAGTAGACACTGTGGTGAATTGAAAACTCATTGAACAGCTGGGCCCAGAAGGGGGTGATCAGAGGCAAAAGGTCCAGTCTCTAGTGGTATACAGGGATTAGTACTGGGTCTACTACTATTTAAACTCTTCATTAATGATTTGGATTATGGGGCACAGCACACTCACAGCAAGTTTGTAAGTGATTCAAAATGGAAGAGTGGGTGATACAGCAAAGGCTTGTGCTGGGGGACATCCACAGACTGGAAATTGGGCAGACAGGAACCTCATGAAGATCAACAAAGGGAAAAACAAAATGCTTACCTGAGAAGCAACAATCCCAGGCACTAGTACATATTTATGACTGACCAGACGGAAAACAACTCTACAGAGAAGGACCTTGGCATGCTAGTGGACATCAAGTCAACCATGAGCCACCAATGCAGCCTCATGTCAAAGGCAGCCAAAATCATCCCGGGCTGCACAAAGAAGAGTGTTGCTAGCAGGTTGAGGGGAGGTGATCTTTCATTTCTGCTGAGAACTAGTGAGGCCACGTATGGAGTGCTGGATCCAGTTCTGGGCTTTCTTGTACAAGAGAGACATGGACATACTACAGTGAGTCCAGCAAAAGGCCACAAAGATGATCAAGGGGCTGGAACATCTCTCACAGAAAGAGAGGTTGGGAGATCTGGAACTGTCCAGCCTGGAGATGTGGAGATTCAGAGACAATCTTATCAATCTGTATAAATACCTGACGGGACAGAATGAAGAAGAAGAGCCAGACTCTTCTCCGTAGTGTCTGCTGACAGCACAAGAGGCAAGGGACACAAATTAAAAAAATGAATATTCCATCTGCACACAAGAAAACACTTCTTTACTATGAGGCTGGTTGTACATTGGAATTAGTCACCCAGAGAGGTTGTGGAGTTTCTCTCCATGGAGATATTCAAAACCCAACTGGACATGGTCATGGGCAACATTTTCTAGCTTGAGCAGGAGATTGAACTAGATCTCAAGAAGTCCATTTCAATCTAAATAATTCTGTGATTCTGTGAGATGAGGCTTTATTCACAAAATCAAACACTTCTAAATAAAAATATACAGTTTCTTAATGCAGAAAATTGCTGCAGACTTCAAAATTCCATTTTCATAATCCAGGAAACATATTAGTAGTTTTACGTATCATGTACTTAGACAATGCAGGCTTATTCCTTTTACAGTACTGCTGAGATATACAAATCAGTGTATATTAGACTTTCAGTCAGTACATATTTCTCTTGGAGTCTACATTCTTTATGTGGATTTGGATTTATATGTATGTACATCTTTTAGGAAAAGAATACACGGTGGAGGTGGAGCAAAAAATAAGAAAAGTTGACAGATTACTTTCGAAAATTGTAACTTTATCTGACATCCATCCAGAACCACAAAAGCAGGAAAGAAAAAGCAATCAGGGACAAAAAGAACTGAAGAATGGGAAATGCTTTCTTAACTGCATCATCTCAGCAACATCCCAAGAATAGTCCAAGCTGCCACTCTTGAGGCCACTCTGCTTCTTACTTTCCTCACAAAGGTAATAATTTCCTGTGGCCTGCACTAGTAATAGTTTGATATTCATTTTCAATGTATTTACTCATCTTCTGTGAACACTGTGTCTTCTCATTTCCACATATTATTCACCCACTTGTTTTGCAGGAATCACGCTCCTCACTACCACAGTAGTGTTATGTAGAGGGACCATCTTGTTCTTCTGCTCCTCTTCATGGGATGACTATCTGAGTCAAAGTCCAGCTTTCAGTAATCTGAAAATTCTACCAGATTTGTTTTTAAATTGTGTTGGAACAATTGCAAGCTATCAAGATAGACCAACCTCAAAATCTGTTATTCTGTCACCTTGGTATTATTACACTCTTCACTGAAATACCAGAACTGGCCTTACACTTAATGTAAACTTAGCATATATACTGCTGGATTCATTGCAATATGAAGTAAACAAGTTAAGCTAAAGCTGCCACTGGTAGTGAAGTACTTCATGTAAAATATTTATAAAAAATCTGGAACTATTACAACTTTCTTTAATATAATTAAATAATTTTAACTGCTTTGTAAATAAACTTTTTTCTTTTGTGATCAGTCTGATTCAGTATGAACTCTGCACCATATTCTGCTTGGTGGAATCATGATAAATGCATGACCACAACGTATTAATAGAAATGTTGCAGCCTAATGGATGTAAAATCCATGAAAGAAATATCTTTGAGATATCGTGAACTTGGAAAAGCTAGATATTAATGGTACCAAGGGAGCTATTATGATGTAGTTTGCTAAAAAGAGCATTCAGATTAATCAGATTCAGGGCCGTTCTGCTGTAGAGAGTGACTTATACTTCAGCTAATATGATACTCGAACTCCCTTCACGTAAAGTTAATTTGTAATATTGTGGAGGTGTATTAAAGGAGACTTTAGGTATATAAGCATGGTAAGGATGGTTACATACTTTGTATTTTTTGGTTAAAATCACATGAGACAGGAGGGCAATATCTGAGTATAAGGCATTTACAATTTAATTCAATTACTCTTTTGACTTTTATTTCATTCTTTTTCTTACTTCTTTAAACCATGGTTTGGGAAGTACTTAACATTTTGTCCGTGAGGTAACAATTTATAAATACCACTATAGATTAAAAATTTCTATAATGCATTTAATAACTGATTTGCAAACAGTCTAAGGCAAGCTTAGTATAAAACCCCTTGCATTACATCAACTGTGCAAGAGGCTGATTTCTGGAAAAGGACTATAAAACCCTGCAATTATAATCAGGTTATGAATTATGTTCTC
>VZSC01018904.1:234038-244264 GCA_013398225.1 Steatornis caripensis
TTCTCACTTAATCACAAATACTGATTAGGGTCTTCTACGCTAGATTCTCTTTAATATTAAAATTAAATAATGAGCTCCATAAAAGCTATCCAGTTTGCTTGACCTTTATATAACACCGGGTCAGATATCAGCATATTGTAAGTGTGCCTTTTATGAGTCTGTTAGCTCAATCCGTGTGTCAACTGTATTTGAATTCTATTAATACATCTGCTGCCAGAACACAGTCTAATAAAATAAGAGATGGGCAGAGACTGGCAAAAAAAGGCTATTTTCTCAGTCTTATGACCTAGAAAATTATCCTAAGGGAAGGCCACTAAGTAAATTAGGGAATTTTCAGACATATTCCTAGGACATCTAGTAAGAGTCAGAGATGCTTGAATTTACAAGTAAGAAGGTAATGCAGAGAAGTATAATCATTCATCTATAACAAGCCTCTTTATAATTAAAGCCTATTTTTATTCTTCTTAAACTCATTGGTTTAATTTTAAGATTCATAAATTTATACATTTTATGAAACCAAAGAAGTTAATACTGTAATCCGTCTACTGGAAAAAATATCATTGAATATTTTATAAGCATTCATAGAATAATACAAGAAAAAAAAGCATTGGAAAAAGTCATATACTCTAGTTGTGCTGGTTTTCACAAGTATTTCAATGATAAAGTTTAGCTTGCAAAAATGAATTGCCAGGTCACAGGCAGCTAAGTACTGGCAACAAAGTTTAAAACAAGCTTACATGAGATCTGCCTGAGAAGTCATAGTATTTCATAACACAGAAATATTAATAACACTGAATATTGGGCATAATTGTGCAGAAAATGTAATGCTTTTAGGTCCAAAATAAACTACAATAATCCAATCTAAATCTCAAATTGTTCTTTTCAAATGTTACTACCAAATTTTCTGGGGATTGAGGTTAAGATTGTTCTTGCTCATTTTCTTAAGATTCTCTGGTCTAGGCCTCTCTCTTCATCAGAAAGAAGCAGTGATTTAGAAGTCTATTTGGGAACTATAGGCAGCAAAGAGAAAGGGTAACAAAAGTCACTGAGCTGCATTTCCCATTAAGTATAATTCAAATATGTTCAAAACTGCAACAGTTATTTTTGTCTGTTCATTTTCAGCAGAAATTAAAATAATCAATTCAAATGTGTTCAGTGTTTTCAACAGAAAAAAGATACAACTATGGATTTTTTTCCTGATAGCTAGTATTTTAAAAACAAAAAAGCAAAACTCATTTGGTGAAGAGCTATAAGCCAGCCATAGCATTAAAACTTTGATGTTAAAAGAATGGGATTGTCAACGTCCTGTTGCAGAAAGTGAGATAAATCAAGTAATTCTCTTATTGCACCTAGCAGTAGAGAGAAAATGGCCCAAAACACAAACTGCCAAATAAGGACTTGTAAAAAACAACATTTATGGTAGCAAGACTGGCAGTAGAAAACATAAAACTGTTTTTCCCGTTGATTTAATGTTGGTTCAAAACCACTAAAATATGAAAAAGTAAAGTGTTTTCATCATCACAACCTGTGCCAGCCCTTTGCTTAGGCACAGAATATTCAGTGTAACTAAAACTTTTATTTCAAAGCATATTTGTGGTTGTAAAAGCTTGCAGTGCCTATTGCAATTTTAGCCTGCAGTTCTCAAGATTTATTGTCACATTTTATACCTTAGCAGACATGTGTGCTGGAAATCTGATCCTGCTATAAAATTCGGGAAAAAAAATGGTTGTATAAATAGACCTCGTACCCGTCGTAATAGTAATGCTATTAATGAGTTAGGTTCTGACATCTTTACTCACTTTTGAGTCAGTCCTATTTCAAACTAATCTCTGCTATATTCCCTCAGTAATAATTTTGCTTCATTAAAGAATTGTGATTTTGTCCTCAATATTATACTTGGGCATGTATAATCTGATTACTTCTGTTGACAGTAGTGAGGTTCCTTTCAGGTCTTTCAATATGTTTATCCCACTGAAACCTACAGAAATAAGCAAATCAGTAAAGTAGCTCACTCTGGACATCCATGTCAAGCTGGAGAATCAGAGGGGATTCTGGGACTGTGTGCCATTTTGAAGAATTACCTATTCTAAACATTAAGTTCAAGCCGGGGCAAACCTTCCTCTGGAATTTGCTTTCTTCATCTACACATTGCAGTCTGAAAAATTGGACTAGTTAGCTATTTTGTAAACATCTACCACTAGGTGAGGTGATTTCTACTTCTAAACGATGAACTGCTTCTCTCCAATCCCTTTTCTGTTTACTGTCCTCCACTGAGAGTGCTGAGTGCAATGACTTTCATTTATCACTTTCCCCATGCCCTTCCCGCCTTATTTTGCCTAGGAAACTAAGTGCCAACTCAAGACCCGTATTCAAGGACTCCAACTTCTAAGACCTTCTATGAGACTAGGTTGTAAGCTAGTTCTCTTCTAATCATTTTTTGAAAACTTGCAAAACCTTATTTTGGAATTACGTTCTTAAATTTTATAGTATGTTTTAAGACCTTTTTTTTTACATTCTACCTGCCTCAGAAAAGCTTAGCCAAGCTTGGAGATGTTCAACAGTTTAAGAAAATTTGGACGTGTATTTAGTGCTACCATGATCCTATTTACAATTTCCAGCTTCAGAGCTGCTGGTGTCACCTGTGCAACTTAGAGCAATGGTGAAGATGCCACTATACACAAGAGGTTTGCTAATATTACAAAGACCCTTTCTGGCTCTCAGCACTACTCTAATTCTATCCAGAATTAGTCTTACATCCCTGTGGGTTGTGATCGAGACATCAGAAAAGGAAAGTAAAACCATTTTGTACCTTATCTGGCCCTGGTGTATCTGTGCAGATGAAACCCATTTACCAGAAGTAAACCTGAAGAAAAATGCTACTGCAAAGAGATAATTTATTTGGGATATTTTTTCCTCATCTTTAGCCCCTATTGCTTAAGGAGTTTTGTCCTCTGTTCTATATAATTTACCTGTCACAGAGTCAGCATGCATAGAGTGTTGAATTATTTTGCACATATATATTATTTCCCGCCTTCCTCTTACTGCTCATGTGTAGACCATGTGGCACATTCTAAGTAGCTCAGTTCAGTGACTCAGAGGTATCAACCTCTTCTCAAAAAGGAGGGGAAGTGGGGAGAGAGACCCCTGTATTCCGGTGACATAGTCTTCAAGCTATCTCTGTTCTTCTGACAAGTGAAGATGATAAATAAGACCTCCTGTGGATCACAATATTATCATAACATCTTACTAGATGACTGAAAATACAAAGAGATCCTTGAAGCTCTGAAGGGGTCAATATTCCATATGAGTGAATTGATGAAGTAGGTGCCTTACCATGACAAAAACATGGCATGAGCTTTGAGCACAAACTGAATAAGGTATCTAGACAAATGCTAAATGCTATGATGTAGAAAATCTTACATGTTTTCAAGATTGCAAAGAAGATGCAACTGAGTCTTTATAATTAGCAATCACAGTGGCACCAGAATCAAGTACAAAAACAGAAGAATGACTATTTGTTTTAAAACAACCTTGCTTAATCATCCTGTAATAGCTCAAAGAATAATGAGACCTTTTAGAAAATCATTAGCAGTGATGTCTTGGCCAGCACCTTAATTAGACCTTCTATGAACTTGGGAATTTCGGTAAAGGTGACATTTGCATCAAAGGATTTTCCCTTTTGTTTTTCAATGTATGATCATTTAAGAGAAAGCAGATCATTTATGCTGGCGTTAAGAGCTTTTCATTCTTCTCTAGGTTCCAGGTATCATTCATGCAAATTAATTCATACAGCCATTAAAAAGCCTATTAATCTCTTTAATATCCAAGAGCCTAGTAACTGAATCATTTTTACCTTTCACTATGTTGTAAGGACTTGCCAGTGTTCTTGCTATTAACCTACCAATTTTATGTTTGCACTGAGGTAAAGCCTGTTCTTCCAATGAGAAAAGCAAGAGTGACACAGATAAGTTAAATAATTTCCTCCTTAAGTTATTGATCTTTAATTTGAAGTCTACTTAAGTTACAACATTCTTTGTTGCTTCTTATTGTAAATGACATTTCTGTCATTGAAATTCTGATTAGGATCTTCATATAAAATAACCGCCTTACATTAAAGGAGTTTACTTTTGAAAAGAAATTCCAGGCATTAGAATAGAATGGAAACATATTTCCTTCTTCATATGTTTTGATGGAAATAAATTTTGATTTTGATGAGAATTATCAGGATGAAAAGGAAAAAAATATCTGTTAGACATAGGTTACAGCTGGAAAGAAAAACCAGACACAGAAAACATCAAAAAGAAAATTTTCAAAGTTGTTTGTCATCTTGGATTTCTACTCTGCCTTGTCTTTGTCTAACACTTTCATAAGAGTAACACACCACTCCATGTATGTGAAAAGCACAGCTCTGTTGCATAGAAGAGTTTATTAGCATCTCTGTAAACAAAGCTTCATTTATTTAAGTGCTTAAACACAGATTTAGGAACTCTTCTTTGGGCACAGTTTTAATAATATTGGTTCAAATAAAACACTGTTCTGCCACCGTAGGTGACTGGCTACATTCTCTGAGATAGAGAGACATTCTGATCATGAGTTCATAATACTGTTGAAGTTTTGTTCTGTACAAAGGAAAGCATTACCTGAAATGCATGAAGATATAATGGGTTATATGTATATTAACTAGTGATATACTGCTTCAATATAGCATAATATGAGCTTTAAATAACTACCTTTATTGTCACAGAAAGACTCATTTGAAACACGATCCCTTGCCCCTTAGTAGATTTTGATAGATTAAGATTGCTTCTCAATGGCATCTATATAAAACATATATAAAATAAATTTATTATAATGATGAACCTCCTGCCAGTGATCTATATGCAGCATTTTTCTGTCCTTAGGTCTGCTTAGGAAGGCTGTCGAACACCTACAATTTCCAGGAGAAGGTTGGTTCAATATATCCAGGCATACCAGTTTAACACAGAAATTATGAGTGATTCATAGTATTACATGACATCCCACTCAAATCAAATATCTGGAAGGCATCTGAATGTATCATTGGCATAAGAAAGACAAAGCCAAAATTCTTAACGAGGTTCACCCTGAAGTCACGAGGTTGCAGTATCTAAAACAGACTAAGAATGAATATTTGCTTTTTTATACTCCTTTCACCAATAAGGTATTCCCGCGTGAATGGAGCGATGGCATTTTATTCACAGTTACAGTGGCATCACTAACAGTACAAAAGGCAAACAACAGTGGAGCATCAGCCTGCAAAAATAGCAGCCTAGATAATTTCACATAGATTATCTTCTTTTTCTTTTTTTTTGNATAAGGTATTCCCGCGTGAATGGAGCGATGGCATTTTATTCACAGTTACAGTGGCATCACTAACAGTACAAAAGGCAAACAACAGTGGAGCATCAGCCTGCAAAAATAGCAGCCTAGATAATTTCACATAGATTATCTTATTTTTCTTTTTTTTTTTTTGCAAGGGGAGGGTCTCACATAATCCTATTATTGTCATGTTTGAATATTTATCCTCAAAACCTTCCTCTTTGCTCCTATTCTCTATCTACCCTGCCCCCTCTCTGGAGAGATAAAGACACATCCTCAATCATTTGGCAGCTTGAAGAATGGAGATACAGAGGCATAGCAATTTGCCAAGGGTCAAACAGCATACCTGTAGCGGAGCAAAGAATCATATCCAGGTCTCCTTGGAGCCAGATTAATGAGATAAACATTGGACTAGACACTGTCTCTACACATTATCCATTTTCCATAGACAAGTTTCAAGCAACTTATTTTTAGTGCCAGAATCATTCTAGCATAAAAATACAAACCCATTCAGCACCAGCAGTGTTTCTAGGATGCCTGATGATAATACAAATAAGCATAAGACAAAATGGATACATATACATATTTATATAGCTACACATATATATACACACACACAAGTGCACACACAAAGAGAAGATAAAGAAGATGTATTTAGTCAAAGAAAATAATATTAAACAGAGACGTAACTAATGCTTTCAAGACATTAATCCAAAAAAAGGTACATGTAAAATAAGATTTAGCCACATAACATTAGGACAGGAAATATTAAGAAATTCCATGTTCGTTAATTTAAATTTATATACAACTTGAACGAAAAATAATGCTTGGGTTTTGTTTTGGTTTTTAGTAAGTAGTGAATTCATTTATTCACATGAGTAAAAACTCTCTCAATCCAGTAACATTAAAAAAAAAAAAATTAGGATTCTGAGCTCGAAAGTATATCAAGCTTTCAATGGGGAATTGCTTTCTTACCTTCCAACAACTATAAGAAGTTTTATGGCATATTTGATGTAACTGACTATGGTAGAGAAAAACATTTTGATTTACAGTCATTCCAGTGCTGTTAACCTGTTCAGCATAACAAAAGAGATTGCACAAAGACAAAAAAAAAAGCTATAAATCAGAAAAGAAAATAAAGGTAAAATCCTATAGTATAGTATGTAGTAAAGGTCTTCTGTGAAGTGTTGTCTAAGCCAGTAAAGCAAGTGTCGTGTCTGATTAAATAAATGGGCAGTGGTTTTTAAGGTTTCTTTTCTAAATGATCCTAAGACTGCAGTGAGACTATTACCTAAGTCCTCTGTGTTTCTTTAATCATAACCTTAAAATCTGATTCAGAGTCCCTTGAAAGTGATAAAAAGAAGATAACTGATTTCTTTGGACTGTAGATCTAGGTCAGCATCTTAATACTAACATTGATTCCAGTCTACTGTTTGTCACTCTTTAGTATTGGTAATTTCCACATAGGTTGACCCCTATTGTTGAATTTTTCATAACTCATTGAAATATCTGTGCCATGACAGATATACTTCTGAAGAAATTAGGGGTGAATGTTAACTTTTTGATTGCCACTATGGCACTAACATTAATTCCTTAAGATACACAAAAAAAGGAAAGGAATGGAAAACCGAATTTTCTCATCAGCTTTTATCCCTGGAACAATTCAAGAGAGAAAAATGTCACCACAGTTAATAGTGTAAAGTCTCTGAGTGGCCTGAAGCAAAAGCACCTGTCAAAATTGCAATCACAAAAAGAAAGGGTCACCAGAAGGACAAATGCTGCATATAGTTCTATAGCAGTTCTTTGAAAATCAAGTTCAAAATGCTGTAATTTCACTATCATACAAGTAAATTCAAGGATTTTTTTTAAAATATGTAAATAAAGAATACCACTATGGATATTAAGTCCGTGGGACTTGAATTGAGAATCATTACATAATAGGCAAGCTACAGTTGCAGTATTGAATTTGTGATTAAACTTGAGTTAAGCTGAAGAAAAAATTCTTAGGAATTTTAAACTCCGACGGCAAGGAATTAGATTGTTTTCCTACATTTTAGTGCCAAGCTACCTAATGGATTTACTCTCCTCTATTACAAAATTACGAAGACCAATAAGGGAATGTGGTTTCAGCAATAAGAGAAAAATGTAGCACAAAAAGCGTCTCCTTCTGCACAAACCCCAAAATTCCACCTTGACTGATTGTCAATACAGGATTTTAATAAGTGGGAAATGTTGTTTTATTACAGCACAGGAAGGAAACTACGTCATTTTCATTTTCTTCCCTCAGCCAGGACTCAGCATTCATGCAAACACAAGCAGCACCAACAGCCTCATCCTATTCCCTTCTCTGATGGATCAGGATTAGTGGGAGACACGTGTACTAAGAGAGAGAGAGATGTATAATGTGGATTCTTGCTATAGCTGGACTCGAACACTCAGTCTGCCCAGTAGCTGCCCCTGGATCCCAGTCATTCTGATAGGTAGCACACCTGGACACCAGGGCTGAGAGTCTACTGGGACCACCCTGGGAGAGGATCCAACAGGGTGTCATTCCTCTGAGTCCTTGACTTCTTCAAGGCAAAGGGATCAGGAGACAAGGAGACTTGCTCTGTGACAAATGGGCTCACCTGAGGCACAGATCCCAGCTCTTCCTCAGAATCTGTACATCTGTTAGCTGATGAAGAACTGAAAAATGGAAGCAATTGTGTCACACAAGTACTTCTACTGCTTGCTTTTTCTCTTCCAGGCAAATTTTTGAGATAGATTAGGTTGAAGTGGTGGGTCAATCAGAAGCCAACTGCTGTGACAATATCTTTGAAAGACTCTCAGGATCTGACTGGGTAAAGACTAATGTGAAGTTTCTTCTTTGCTTCTGTTGTTCATAGACACAGCCAACTGAGAAATTTTTCACAAATATTTAATCCAAACATTAATTTAACTTTGAAGTATTTTAATACTAACTTCAGTTATTGACGTAAAATAAATTTCGTTTGTGAGAAATACTATTTCGTGTAAAATAAATTCATAACTGGATCAATTCAATATACGATAAACAAAGTAACAGCCATAAAATAAAAAGTTAGAAAATTGTGTGACAGCAAGAATTTACACATAAAAACAAACTCTGCAGAGAATTTTTTCAGTAAAGACTAAATCTGCTTTGCTATGTGAGGCCATTTAACCCAGGACCCCAAGCACTCTGAGAGGCTGCTGTTCCCCTTCCCTGGGCATCTGGCCACCCATGCCCCCAGCCAACTCTGCTGCTGTGTGGCTGTGAGGTCTGGTTGCTGACAAGGAACCAAGGAAAGAGATCTACCAGCAGCCCTGCTGGGTTCTTCATCACTCAGGAGCTACACACAGCCCCAGCTCTCGCCTTTGGTTCTTGGCTGAGCTGCACTGCAGGCACTCTGGCGCCTGGTCTCATACCATTGATCTGGACCTTGACCCTGACCCTGACCTAGTGACACAACTCCCCAGCTTGACTTGACACCTGCCTTTCCACCATGGACTTATCTGGTGATCTGGACCCTTGGGTGCCCCAGTCAGTGTCTGCCGACTTGGCCTATTCCCCGTACTAGAGTACTTGCCTCCCTCAACTGCTCCCGCACCAGTGAGGCAGCTGCTGTGCTGGCCTTGTTATCCCATCCTTGCTGTAGCACGGAGCCTTGTGCTCATCATACAAAAACAAATTAGTAAAGAAAATTAATATTATGGCCTCAGAATTTTCTTTTTCTTAGAGTTTATGTGCAATCTTAATGATAACAGCTTTTGTATGTAATAATATCTGATTATATTATATTCACAACTTGCAATTGCTCCTTTTCATGACATTCTTCCTCTGCCGGCTACTATATTAAATTATTTTTTGTCCCCTGTAATATAAGATAAAATAATTTCAACATTGCATCATGCAAACTGTCTGCTTAGCATACTTACTCTGAGACATTCTCGTTGCTACAAAGTCTTAAAAGCTTTCTTTTCCTAATTAATCTTTTTATTTCTTGTCAAACTTCCTTCTTGCATAGACGATGCATAGAATAAATTTGTACTTACAAAAGCTGCCAAGCTGAAATAGCTGACTGTTCTCATAGTTCAGTGCTCTAAACTGAAATTTCATCCAAGAATGTATTACTATATTATTTAATAGAAGATATAAGGAGGTGCAAAGATTGAAGCACGTGCTCAATTTTGGCCTCTGGAAGTACTTAGTTGGAAGTCATTGGGACTGTTCTCAGTCTGCAAATTCAAAAATATGTTGAAATTTTTTGTCAGAATCTAATTCATACATATATGTATTTAAATTTAAGCACAAAGATAGGGCTTGTCATGATTGTTTGGGTGGCAATACATAACTGGCTATCAAAATGGATGGGGGACATGAAGTTGTATGAAATAAAAATTGTTCCCACTGAATTTTTTTCCATCTATGTATTCTAATCTTAATATGACAGGTTATTTGTATTACAAGCACTTTATGATATTAAAATTAATATATTTATCTTCGCAATTCATTTATCCTCAGTCATACAATGATAAACTTCACCACTACGCAGATTAACAAATCAGCCCTGATAAGAACAGGGATCCTAACCTAGTTTATTATCCTCAGACACAGTATCCCCAGAAAGTTAGCGCATCTGATTTAAGCTGAAAGTACTCTCTAAAAGGGTAACAGGTATAGGTTACGTGACACCACTACTAAATACTCTGATGAGTATTTGATGATAGATTTAATAATAGATGTGCTAATACTACAAAACAGCAATTACAAAGATTAGATTTCTTTAGAAATAGTCTGAATACGCAACCACTAGAGAAGAAATCGGAATAACTTAACAATGAAATTCACAGATACCAGTGGAGGAGTCCAAGTGTAAGAGGGAACATCA
>VZSC01018904.1:244426-260889 GCA_013398225.1 Steatornis caripensis
GAACATCAACCTCTTCTAACCAAATGTATCAGACACTTTTGGCCATAGTTTTTACCTCCAGCGCCAGGAAGCCTGTGATCTAATAATACCCGATTGTTGCATTGTGTCACATTTGGCAATCACTTGTCTAGTTACAGGTGCCAATTCTGATTGTTTTGTCCAGTCTCTGCCATCAAAGCAAGATTAGCTCTAGGTTCTCTGTATTGCACAGAAATTAAATACTGCAGTGCAAAATGATATTCTTACACTCTGCCAAGAAGACAAAAAGATAGGGAGACTCAGTAACAACCCCAAATCTCCTTTTTAAAGAACTATATATGTATGTAAAATTCTGTATACAGCTGGCGGGATCCACAAGTAGCAATAGACTGAAATAAATAAATGCAGGCAGTTTATCAACACCCCAAAGAGAAGGCCAATGATTTCTATGGGAACATTGGGGTTTCTGTTCCATAGTAGATCTAAAATGAGACAACAGAGTCCAAGCACGATAAAGACTGCACAAACTATCACAGTCTGACAGTCCTCTATCAATATTTTAGATCTAATTACATGTCATATTTGAATCTGATACCAGGGGGAAGTTCAGAAGGGAGAGTCCTACATCCCTGTAGTGAGGCAAAGACAAACATATCCATTGCTATTGCCAGTGCATTCCCACTTCTCTCCTGCCAGTATGAGTAGGGAAAATCTTTATCAATTACCACACAGAGACAGTTCCTGTGTTATTGCCAGACACCTTTTCTCAGCGTTATGGATCAAGAAGGCAGTTCAATCCCTTTCAGTCCAGCAAGGTGAGAGCTCTGGTTCTCAGCACTGCTTTCAAAGTTTAATGTCCCAGACCAAGAGCACAGGGACTAGATTGCCCAGGTGGTGGTTCCCTGGATACCCATAAACCTAACTGCACTTCTTAATCTCACTGCCCCCTTTTCTCCCTTGCCACTGTGAACAGTGGCGGATCAAAAGCAATCACTTCAGACCAAAGCAGCAATTTACCCAAAAGTGTGTAGCATCCACAGAGAATCAAGCAAAATATAAGCTATTTGTATATTTTCCTTCTCCTAAAGCCCACTCTTTCTTTGCATACAGTAATTCCCATTCAGCCCACTTACATCTAACTTTTGGCTGAGAGAAGCAGTCTGCATTGCTACTTCTGCCAAACATTCCCCTCCAGATGCTCCTGTTAGTAATTCCATTCCTATCTTCCCTTGTATTTGGAACTTTCTGAAGCAAGGTTTAGTCTTTTTACCTCTGTGTGGTCATCCTTGGCTAAGTAATGTGTAAGTCTGCCCCACACCTGGAAAACAACATTTTCCAAGTTAACAGTCCAACCGCTATAATCTGTCTCCAAAATGTGTGCCTTTGTTTCCTATCTCACTATAATTTCATTTTCTGTTTGCTCTCCCTTTGATAGTGTCCTCTGAATTCAATGCCAGTAGGAAGGATAGCATTAAATAAGCAAATGAAATTGCTCTTTATAATATTTTTTTAAATTGTGAGTTTACAATTATTGTCTCCATGTTTATATGTAGAGTGCTTCCCTCTTTGTGTAAGACTGTGTTTTAGTTCTGTAAGTCTTCCTTAAGCAGGCATTTATTATGGAGTACAATGGTGTGTTAAAACTAAAACAAATTGTATTGCCTGTTCTCTGTTCTCAGGGACTGCTTTATGTCTAGCAGCTCGCATTGTCGACAAGCATGATCCCAGTTAGGATCATGATGTTCTTCAGCAGTGACTAAATCAGTCTTACAGACTTTTCTTGAATTAATCTTTGTTTTATGATTTTCAGTTGCTGTTTCAGACCTTAAGGGAACATTTTCCACAGCCCCGTGGGTTATCAGCGACGCACTCTTCTCTCGATTCTGATTTCTCCATTCAATTGTTGTCGCTACTGAATTTCCTGTAGCCTCTAATCCATGTTAGGCTACCGCATTTCTAACAGCAAAGAGGACACAAGTAGGGGCAGGGCAGTTCTCCACATCCCTAACCTGAAACACAGAGCTCCACATTCCCGTTTCTCCTTCCTCACATCTTCTGTTCGGCCCAGTCAGAGCAGTCACCTCCGGCCTGCCGTAAAACTCCCACTCATCTCACACAGTGAACTATAACTTTTTATTGCACATCAGCTCCTCAGATTCCTCACATCTGCAGGTATGAATAATATTCATACCTTTACTTTAAAACCTTCTAAGCACCCTAAAGGTTATGATTCCTCACAATACTAAAATATGGGGGGGGGGAAGCTTATTTTATATTTTATTTTCAAATTATATACAAAACCCTGTATGTGTGTGTTGAACTTCCTCGTTCTTTCTACTGTTACTTCGTTGAGGTTTGGATCCCCAGCAAGTCACTTCTAACCTCCTGCTCACCACATTCCCCAGCACCCTTGCATTTGATACCGAGATCCTAGTGACAGCTGAAGCCAAGCCCAGACTCTTCTGTGGCCCTTCTTGCAGAAATCAGATGTTTCTGACAGAAATATCAAATAATAGTCTCTTCTTACAAGGAATCCACACATCCAGGACTCCAGGAGCTGAAAGAGACTATATGTCCAGAAAAAGCCCACAAACTGATCTGTAGTAATTTTAAACTCATGCAAATTTGGAAAATCTTAAAAGCCTCCAGATGCAACTGCACCTCATCTTACATGAAGAACTTACATGATTATGCACTTTAAAACACATTTCTTTGAAAATTATCGGTATTTTTTTAACAAAATCTTAGGCTTAGGTGCTGGGTGTTTGAGGTATATTGTGCTAGTACTAGAAGACACGTGTATGAGCAATACTACTGGATACATCCATGCAGCTATAAATTTCTTTGAGATATTTGTCAATAACAGCTAACTCAGTTAGCTTTGTAAATTTTTTTCCACACCACAAAATAAACCTCTTCCCTTCCTCCTCTGGTATTTTTTATTATAAAACTCTATTTCTGGTTAACAGATACTATCTAAATCAGAAAGATTAGTTTAAAATGCTACTCTTAAAAAAAAAATACACTCACAACTATTTTGTCCAAATCCATAGGCTTTTAAAGTGATTATACCCAGAGTGGATTAGTGACTTGTAAATATAGTGACTCAGCTGCCTTTCCTGTTTCTCCACCACTCTGCATTATTGTCACACTCCACTGTGACAGTCTCATCATGTACATTGGGTTTAGTAAGTGAATCTTGTCAAGTGAGCTTCAGTCATGCCTAAGGCTCAGAGGATTGTTGCAGTCAGCATTCCTTTGGACTGCTCTGTCAGCAGAAACTGCAAGAAAAGCTCTATTTATGTTTGGAATCTGGGGCACTGACTACCTCGAAACACCAACTTGATGCTCAAATGCTGCCCACTCAAAAAAGGAAATGTTAGTTTTGCTAGCTTGGCTTTCACCTTATGCATATCACTTTTGCCATTACTTCTCTTCTCAGTGGCACTTGAAAGGAAGAGAACGATCAACAAGAAATACATCACTCCCTGAATGGTTGCAGTAAGAAAACAAAAAGAGCAGTATCTATTTCATTGTGCTAAACTATGTGCAGATCAACTTCAAAATACAACTGTCTACTGAACCGTTTGACTAGACATTTCAGTAGAGGGATTATGCTTTTGTTTTAAAGTGAATGTACATCTAGTAGTGATTTTTTGAAGTAAATAATACACACAGGAACTGCTTGAAGAGTTTGAAAAATATTTTTTAAATAGTTAAACATATATTATACGTCATGGACCAGATTTTCTAATTTTCTAATTTATACGATTCAGTAGCCAGAACTCCCTTCTGCACCAGGTCCTTCCACGGAAGCCTTATTGCACATGTCAAGTTAAGAGAGGAGTCCCAAAACACGGAGAATTTGTTCCTATCCTTTCTTCCTTCTCTTCAATGGTTTTTGTGTCTCAAAGCAAGCGGTGGAACAATCGGATCCTAAATGAAAATATCTTCCTGAAACCTTCCCTTGCATTTTGCTTGCTGAAATGTCCCTGTTCAAATATGGCAAGTGTACGATGACACAAGCAGAATACTGTCTTATTAAGTGGCAAGCAAGGATCATTCATTGACAGAAAAAATATTTGGCAATGAAGATTGTGTTGCATTTTCTACTGCTCTAACCAATGTTTGCACCCCTATTGACTTAATTAGGAGCAAACTTTAAGAGATGGCACTAACATAAGGAGAAATGTAGGAGGCAGTTAAACTCTGAAATTCTTTTTAAAGCTTCCAAGTAAGATCTTTGACAGACAACTTTAATTCTAACTGAATAATGCAGAGCAGTTGCAGAAAGTAATTCATAAATTAATAATCACAAGTCTTCGCAGAGAAAACCTGATTCTCTGTTTCGTGTGAACAGAAATAGCAACGTGACTTACTTTGCTAGTCAAAACAGTCTGAATAACAAATACTCCTAGTGAACTCTTCACTGATGACATAAACTCTATGTATAAGTTTATTTTCAGTCAGAAACTGAAAAATTAATAGTGATTTGCCTTTCTTTAAAACACATAAATACAACACATACGCACTCACGCACACATATTCTGTATCTACTTGAATATGTGGGCATATAAATACATATGATTGTCTTACTGAATTATAATTTAGTAATGGGAAAACCTAGACTACTTCACTGTAGCTTCTGCTTCTCTGCTTTATGAAAATTGATATCAGATAGACTGGCAGAGAGTGGCTGAACACATTCCAGTACAAGATCATTTAATCCACTCCTTATAGACAGTTCCACTGTGCTAAGAAAGTTTGGGATGATTCAGCTGAAACTATGGCCAGTTTCCAAATGAACTGGCATAAACTTCATTCCATCACATATACCTACCTATGCTGTCCCTTATATTTGGAAGTCAAGCTATTCACAGGTGCCTTTTCCCATTACTGCTGTCTCCTCTGTTGACCCCAGAGTCATGCAGCCCTTCAAGGTCTTTGCAGGCACATTTCTCCCCTTCGTTCTTTCCTTTCTCTGTTAGTCCTGGACCAGAAAAGCCCTGCCTGCTCCCTTTCAGTGACCAAGCCTTATTTTCATGGGACTTGGTTAGACCCTCAGACTGGAGGCTGTGAAGGGGTAGAAGTTCCTCGAGGTGGCAGAAATTAATTCAGGTAGCATTTTTGAAAAAACAACACTGAAAGACTGGCAAATATTTTCCTGGAGAACATTCTAGGCATACAAGAAAAGAAACCTCTGGCAAACAGTTAAAACTATTTCAGTGACCCAGGAAATTATATTAAGCGCTGGTAGTTACATTTATGATCATGTAAGGAAATACAATTTTTTTTTTAAGAAGCAGTCAATGTTTGCTGTTTTCCAGGAGGCACATGCATTTGAATTTGAACACACTGGGAAATCAATTAGTGACTACAAGATCTTTTTATTCTAGAAAATGTGTGTTATTATATTAATGACAGGAAGTTATTATTCAGATATTTAGGATTACTTCCTGCATTGTTCAATATTTGGAGCAAATAAAGTGTGGGAAAACTAGGACGCAGGTGCTAACATATTTGCCTGTTACAGTCACTGTTGCATCTATGTGTCAGTTTCTTCAATGTGAGCTCAGACCCAAGTCCACACAAGCTCATTTATAGCTCTAACAAAAGTGTAACTAGCTGGCCTTTCATAACATTGTGCACAGAATCATTTTTAGATGTTGTGGTATAGTTGAAATGAGAAAACATGCAATATTTCATGTCTGTTGGAAAGAGCGTCAACATGTGAATATATTATCATTCACTGATGTTTAAGCCTCATGCCTCAGAGAAGACCAAGATAAACAGCCAGCATCATGTTAATCTTCAAAAAGAACTTGTTCTTCATGCCATAAAAAATTATTTCTTTGAAGTGGTGGAGTTTACCCTGTAAATTAAATCTCTAAAGTAATGGAAGAAATAACCCATGACACTGGTGGGGGAAATTAAATTAGAGTCGCTAATGGCAGGTCAGCACAGTCCGAGCAGAGGTAATAGAAGTGACCACATGAATGATAAGCAGGCCTTCACTAGGCTGTGACATGTGTCTCCCAGAGACTGTGACAAACATTCATCTGTGTGGCAAGCAATTCACAATTCAGGCACTAGCATGTTTATAGTGCAGCCTGACACTGCAGAGCAAAGGCATGCCAGTCTTTCGCAGCTCTAATTCCCTAATGAAGACCATTAAGATAAGTAAAAATCTTTGGCCCCCATGTCTCTGATAAATGGATCTGTCATTGCTCCACATAATCTCTTTATTTTATTTATTTATTTATAAACATGGAAGATATTTTCTGAACTAATACAATCCTCATTCCTCCCAACATTGCTAAGTTACTGTGATTCTACCCTGAAGCAGTATAATACAAGTGAAAAAAACCAGGTAGGAAAATATAAAGAACAGATTCTATTTTGGAATTGTAAAAGATTCGGCGTATGCTTTCTCAAAAGATTTTAAGATCACTGCAATAGCTATCGGCAAAATAGCAGGGTAAGATGTTAAGGTAAAATGGACTCTTTTATGTCATACAAAGCACCTCTGAAATTCAGAGGCTGATTTATTTCCTAATACCTGAGCATGATCACTGATCTTTTGATGTAAACATAATAATGTAATAAATAACATATGTCCAGAGAAAACACAGGTTTCTATAAAACACAGGGCTAAAAGGTAGGTCATATTCTACCACCTCTTTTCTCTGCATTAAAATAACTTATTAACACACACCACCATCATTATGAAATTTTCAGCAGAAATAAAGAAGTTACAGTAGAGTTAAGAAAATTAAGAATAGACAGTTGAAGAAAGCACAGTAGTTTGCAAATATCAAAGTGCTTGGCAAAGTAAGTGTGCAAGTAAATAAATAAATAAACCTTATAGCATAGGAGCTCCTGTTGAGATAATAAAGGAAACTGAAAGAAACTCTTGTTTACATTATCCACAGGATATATGTGATCTTAACTTTTTAGTCATTATGTTTAAAAACCCAGCATATTAAAATGGAAATTTCCCCAGAGTTACTGATTTGCAAAGTGAAATAATAGAATTCATAACCCTCGTTTACTCACCTACTTGTTTTCATTTAAATGGTGATTAGGCTTACTAAGTACTAATGATCATTTGGCAGTATTATTGCATGGCTTAAAAATCCAGAGGTACAACTACAAGGATAAAATACTACTAAAAATGCCAGTCAACATTTTGTGGTGTTGCAGTAGACACTAGCACTCTGCATTTGACATTTTCAAATAGCATCCTGGCACAAAAGTTCACCTTGTGCCAAGGCTCAGGTGGTCTTTAGAGGAAGAGTGCCCATCTCTCCAGCTTTGCAACACGCTTCCTCACTGCTGAAAAATTCCTCACGTGGACATACCGCATCCTCCTGAGGGCTGTACAGGATATGTCATAAACCGGCACTGGGTCCAGACTCCACTGATGATAACATGAGTATTGAAGAAATAGCTAGCTGAAAATACACAAACAAAATTAATATAAGGCATATTGTGGAGGGCAGATGATACACAAAATGTATTAATTAGTTCATTAATTAAAGCCCTCTCAAATTCTGACTTTTTAATTTTCCATAGGCTGGATTTCAGAGCTTGCTAACATACAGATTCTCTTAATTTATTTTTCAAAAATTTTAAGGATCAATTCTAGAAGCCAAAAAATTCCTATATAGTATATATCCTTTTCTCAAATAACTATTCTGACGAAATTATTGGGCTTGTCTTTCAAAAAGGCTAAAGAAAAGATGTTTAACAGATCTTCATAGTTGCTCAGAACTAACTCCTCAGAACTACAAAACTAGTTGAAATAAAGCCTCATTGTGCTTCAAGAGTAAAAATAAAGACTATTTCAACATCTATTTGAAAAATAAAGTCAGTAAGGTAACTTTCCGGACTTCTACTCACCTACTATTGCAGCTAAGAAAAAATTCAGGGATGAGCAAATGTAGACTGAGGAGCTGCAGTCAATTTCTTTCAGAAAATACTGGATGTCGGAACTGAAGCAGCATTAATATAAGGGAAAAAATTGAGGGCCTCAAATCTCTTAGTATTGAATTTTCCAAAAGCNAGACTTCTACTCACCTACTATTGCAACTAAGAAAAAATTCAGCGATGAGTAAATGTAGACTGAGGAGCTGCAGTCAATTTCTTTCAGAAAATACTGGATGTCGGAACTGAAGCAGCATTAATATAAGGGAAAAAATTGAGGGCCTCAAATCTCTTAGTATTGAATTTTCCAAAAGCAACTTTAACCTAATTCCACTCTGATTGAAATCAAGTAATCTGAAAAAAAAAAATAAATAAAAAACACAACCAAAGTTGAGGGGTCACTAAACACTTTGCAAAACGTATACTTATTGTGGAATTTACACTGCTTCCTGACTTTTAATGAATTTTAAGACACTTTTAGATGGTCATTATCTGTCCATTAGAAATTATCCTGTTTCCAGTAGTAGTCAGCTGCCAGTAAATTTACTGCTTACTCATCCTTTACACAGGGGCAAATAAAGAGCCCAGAGGTGAACACACAGTAATGCCAGACTCAATTCGAACTCACAACAGAAAAGAGCCTGAGACATCCAGGTCCTGAGAACATCCCCAGGCCTGCCCATGGCCCAGGAACCCATGTCAGCCCCCAGGGCCGCCAGCCTCTGCCCTAGTGACACCAAGGCAGGGCTGCTCTCCAGCTCCCCCACAGCCCTGCCTGGCCCAGCCATGAGTCCCTTGAGCCAGGCCCAGCCAGGGGCCAAGGCCCCAGCTCATCCTCAGCCAGATCTCATGAGACCCCTCACAGCCATGTTACCACAGTTCTCTATCCTTTAGGGAGGCACCAGTTTGTCTTTTTAGATTCTGCTCTTTTGACACCATGTCAGGGTTTTAACGATAAAAGTTGTCCTTGTCAGACAGCCCTTTCCTAGATCTGAGCAGCACTTTGCTGCTGCTGCTCTCCAGTGGTTGTGCATTTGCTCCACACTTCATCTCCTTCATCAGAGAAAGAAACTAAGGCTGACCCTTCTGTGAGCAAAAAGATAGAAAAACAGGCAGTGCTAGTTCTTAATCCTTTCCTCTGGGACACCTATAGTAAAAGATAGAAAGAACTTGGATCCCAGAGAACTTTCTTTAAGAAAAATGGCACCAGAATTAAATGTTTTGAACTTTTTACTGGATGCAACATTCAGCACTTATCTTGAGAAATGCCTGCTTAAAGTTGCAGCCATTTTACAGTACTCCAGCTCATGGTCCTCACTTGAAAAGAACCTGCATGACAGCAGCCCATCGGCAGAACTGACACATGTCCAAATACTTTGAGTAATGCACTGTGGGAGTCTGTCAGAAACAGACATGTCGGTGGTCACGGGCCAGCAAAAGAGATGAGTACTGGCTTGTTTATACCTACTACCTGTCTCAACATGAATTATAGTTATCTGGAAGGACAGGCTGTGTACTCAGACTCCCACATACTTAGCTGGGCTTTTTACTAAACAGAAATAGTCACAGGAGACAAATATTTAATATCTCATTTATATTTACTTTCCAATGTTAGTTTAATGCCAAGTAAAGGTAAGGAGATAAATAACAGAGGTGCTCTTCTGAGCTCCTGGTTCACTTGGGAAATGGAGTCAAAGCAGAATTGGTTCTAGTCCACAGTCAAGCAGAGATTTGCATGAAAGACCTGTGGCTAGCAGAGAAAAGTATGCTGTAAAGATCATGTCCCTCTTTCCCTTGAGTGAGAAGTCTTTGGTGTACAAATGTCAAAATACCCCAAAATCCCAAGTCCTGTTCCTTTTGGAAAATAACATTTTTTATCACAAATTGACCTTCTGGGAGATGATAAAGAAAAAACGCATTATATAAATTAAAAACAGTTGAAAATACCTTTCTCAAGTCTCCTTTTTCCCCTATATCCAAACTTAGCAACAAGGGAAAAGATTCTGATATCTCTTATATCTAGTTACCTGAGTATTTACCCTTATACTGGCTTGACATGAGACTCATTTTCAGTAAGACTTATCTAATTATTTCATTCAAATTTTAACCTAATTCAGTTCCCTATTCTTACAATCTCAAGCAAGCAGCATGCAAAATATGAGTTTTAAGGAGAGGAGATAACTGTGATTTAGTTCATTGAGGTGTAAGTGATGCAATAAGGGACAGGGGAAACAAACAAAATGAGATGGTGATGGGAGTATGAAGTCCTAAACCCCCACGCTTAAGTAATGTGGTATATACAAAGATGCTACCATGCTTTAGACCTTAAGATTTTATGGACAGCTTTAGCTGATCTAAAAAAAGGTCTGACTTATTCGTCCATCCTCAGGTGTGGATTCCCACCCCTCCTGTTTGGGTGTCTCTGGGCAGTGAACCATTGAGATGCATTCAGCAAATTCTCTGATCTAATTTAAAAGAATTTTTTGGTGGTTGTTTTTAGAGTAACAAGTAATCTGAATCACACCATGACAAGCACCATGAAGAATAGACTCAAGGGTGAAATCGTGTGGTCAGGATCACATGAGGCAGGATTCCCCCTTGCATATGGCCAAATCCTTAGATCAGTATGTGTCAGACCATGACAGTGCATCCTGAGCAGTGTGTCCTTCATACAGCTGTGATGGATTTCTAAAATTTCCTCAAAGATAGGTCCTCAGCACACAGCAGAAGTTCATAGTGTTGTTGCTGGCTTACACCAGCCTAGAATCAGGTCCATAGCCATATGCATGATTGTGTTTAGGTATATGTGTCTATATTTCTGCAGATTTCATGATATGGTACACATGTTTATAAATATATGCCTATACATATATATACAGATGAGAGATATAAGACATAAACAGACATCACACTCTTGAAATGCTTCTCTTTTGCACTAACACCAGGTTATTTCTAATATTGATTTGCAACACTTCTCTCACCTCTAAAGGCAATTAAGGATAAAAAAGTTACACATTAAGTAGTCCATTATGAATTCATTTGCTAGGAGTTTTTTATTAGCATAGAGGACGATGGATTAATTTGGTATTCAAGCATTGCTCATTTCTGCCTCCAATAAGAGTTCCCCTATAACGCACCGTTAGTTAAATGTACCATCACAATAAAAATCTAACAAAAAAAAAAGCCTTTATGTTACTTTAAATAATGAGCCCTCAGAGAAGCTGAATTAGCACTATAAATTAAGAAACGTTGCATTATGGTAAGAATATGTTCTTTAGGTAACGTCTATTCACGAGAACAACAGCCTAGCTCAATCATTCTGTCTCATAACTTAATTGTATAAAAAAAATAGAAAATAAAAGAAAAAAGAAGAAGAAAACCCTTCTCTAGGGCCCACATATACTCCCCCATGTACACTGGAGGGACAAAATGAAAATCATAGATTCTAGGTTCAGTACTAAAAGAATAAATGCCACCTACCCATGTGTCATTACCAAATTTCATTAGTACACACCTACTTTTGTGCCAAAGACTTTAATAGCAATATTATGTAAGATAACATGGAAGAACACTTGTAATCTACCCAGACATGAGTTCTCTTTTCAACGTAACCAACCGGGCATCTCTCCTTCAGCTTGCTTCCTAAGTATCTGAGCATCTGTATACGAATTACCTCTTACCCTTTTAACTGGCACCTTCCTGTGAAGCAGCTTTAATTCAGAAACATTATTTTTTCTATATAAACACCCTCTACTATATCAGAAATGTGAACAACAGTTCTTCGTGTTTGTGCCTGTGGCATACACAACATGCTGTAGAAATTCAGATATGTTTATCTTACTCATTAGTCAGACTCTACAATATTGTGAAAGATTTTTTTCTTGTTCTTCTTGATACTTCATTGCATTTCCTAAAAGTTAAGCCACTGACACTGAAATTTACGCTCAGGTTTCAGACAGCATCAGTCTACAGTTTAGGCAGATAGGAACAGTGAATATTTGTCCTGACTCATAGTGATTTTGATAGAATTTTTCAATAAAAACAAACAAACAAAAGGTTAACAAAGAGACTCGATGAGCCTATGAATTTTTAATTTAACACACACCTGCTTTCCTGCACACTGATGGGAAAATATAATGCAGTAACTAACACTGGCAGCACTAAGCACAGAACACCACCCAGCCTGTATACACACGCCGCACCCATGTTAGTGAGTTGAAAGCACAGCTGGAAGTTCCACCCTGCAGTTTCCCATGCTGTTAAATGTTTACTGCAGTTTTGACCTGAGTCAATCAGTACTCTCCTTAGCAATGCCCAGGGTATTTCTAGAGTTGATCAGACTGGGAACAATTGCTAACAAACCTATTCACTATGGAAAGAGATAGGAGAGTTTAGCTCTGTGAATGCAAACTCTACCATGGCAGGCAGTCTCAGGGCCAGAGACAAATCTCTGGCTCTTTTAATTTCTTTTCTGAGTGTAAGTGTAACTAAAGAGTTACACCAGGAGTATACACCTCCAAATAAGTAGAATTGTTCAGGAATTTCCAGTGAAATAATTTCTTTTTTTTTTTTTTAGAACACTCTGGTTCATAAAAAAAACTGAGACCTTTTGCGGGAATGATCAAATCAGTTCCAACAAAGATAGAAGATCTAACCAAAATTAGAGACAAGAATGACATTGGCAACCAGAAAGGTCACCAGCTGATAGGATATTTACCTAGCATGTGAGATAATGGAGTTAAAGTCCCTGGTTTGAATCAGCTAGAACAAAGATTTATGTTCTCTCATTCAGCCTGTACAACAGTTTTGAACTAATAGCCACTCTGAGATGAAGCACAGTTACTTTTTCATTCTCTATTTTTTTACCAGGTGAAGTTTAGGTTTCAATTCATGGGATTTTTTTCACAATCATCTCACACAAAGTTCTAACCATAAATTGTATCTCCATCTTTACCCATTTTCTTCGACATCAGCCAAATACCAACTCAACCGTCTTTATGTTCTTTTCTAAATAAGTATTGGTTAAGCACATAATTTTGATCTTTTATTTGATCCTGCAATAGGATCTAAATATAGCTCATAATCAGAGCCTATTGACAAGAATGGCGTATAAAAAAAAGGAAATGTAAGCTATATCCAGTTTCTTAAGAACATCAGTCAATACATTTTAACTTAGAAAAGATGCATTAAGAAGGACTATGACTCTGTTCATAGGATTTTCACAAGGACTCTATGGGAGGCTATTGGTAAAATCCGTGAGGTATGGACATGCATACTCTGTTCCAAAAAGACACTGTTTCAGTTGTCTTGGGAGCAAGGGGAGAGGATGACTTCAAGAGTTCAGGCATAGCCAACACTATATCACTGAGCAGCCACAAAAGTAGATAGCACAATTGGCATTATGTGCATTATTCACTGAGGTTTTGCAGTGGTTTATACTACAATGTAGCTAACTTTTCTAAATTTATGTTACAGTCAATAGTGCTGAAAAAGGTAAAATGCACAAGACAGGTTGTATTGCAAAGTGTTATTAAAGTGTTAGCTTGTTTATTGTGTTCTGATAGACTCTGCTTATTACTAGAATTTATATAGTCACCTAATTGTTCCTTGATTAGGTGTAGGCTTTTGTATTTATTCTGGCTCAGTGGAATTGCATTGGCAGCAGAGATCCATGTTACAGCCTTGCCCCAAAAAACTAATGTCTTCAAACCCATTCTGAACTGATGACATATACAGATCATCACAATATCTCAGTCATACCCGTACAATTGCCTCATCCTCCTGATGTACAGCAGATTTAAGCTGTCTCTTCAAAGTAGGTCATAGTTTCACAACAGCTCAACACCCTCCAATTTTCCTTGATAAAGTGTCAGGAAGTTCCTGCTCCATTTGCCAGTATGTGAGGCCATGAGATGCGAATGAAGGCAGTAATCCTCTTTATTGCTTTGCATGTGCATATGCCTTTCTTCTCTGTGTAGTTTTTTTCCTTCCTTATTTTTTCTTCTTTTTATTTTTTTCAACACTAAAGAAGAAGCTTACATCTGTTCTTTTTGTTCTCATGGTTTCATGCACTCAACAAAAAAAAGAAAAAGACTGAATTTAATGCTTCTGTACTAGAAGATCTAGTGTGCTTTTCAGGCTGTCACTGAACTGATGAAAGACAGCACAACTATACACTTTTCCCAACTGAGCTTAGATAGGTTTGTTCACTAGAGTTCAAGTCTTCTGCCAACAACTCACTGCAGTTTCAAATTATTCTCCTTCCATATTCAATCTCTATGAGTGGATCAGCCTGTGCCCCTTCTTCCAGACTGTAAATTTACCAGTTTTAAAGATTTAATAGCAGTGTTGCGGCAGTGACAGCTCTATTTGTGGCACACCACCCTTCCCACAATTGATAGAGGTCTGGTGCTCAGCCATAAAGTTCAACTCCCTAACACCTTATCAATCAGCTTCCCTGTGTGACCCACCTCAGGAAAGATTTAAATGAGATAGTGCCAATTCTTCATAGCAAATATAATAATTGTAGGGAAGAGAAAGCTTTATACTGTTTCTCTCAAATATCATTTCTTTCAAAGGATTATTTGTCTTTGATACCAATTCACAAATGGTACAAAAGTGGAATCTGTGGTAAGGAGAAAAAAACAGAGTAAGTTATTTTTTTGAGAATCCTAATGGCTTCTCCCGGACTTAAAAATGCCCTTTTCATGCCATGAAGTAAACATCATTCCCTGTCACTTTCACTTCAAACCAGCTCATCATGGTCCCTACTGTGAAATTCAAAAACATTGGGCTTCTCTCCCAGTCTTGGGTTCTGCATGCTATTCCAAAAAATACAGGTGGGAAGGCATAGGGAAAGACTGCAGACTTGCTGAGAAGTGGATTCTTTCTCAAGAGCAAATGAAGTCATCTGCTTCAACAATGTGTCATATATATTTCCTTTCCGTCTGTATTTGTTCAGACATTGGCATGTTTAACATAACTTACTAGGCAGGGCTGGATGGGATCTATTCTGAAATAATTTGTTGAATAAATGAAATTCTAGAGTCAGAGTGGTAAAAGAGAGGACTCTCAGTCTTCAAAAAGGGAAGCAAGGGACAGCGCAAGCACAAGATGCAAATCTCTCATCTCCTACACCTTCATGATAAAGAGAAGGCTGTACTGAGCTGTCTGGAAAAGGAAGCAAGGTCGCCTTCCATGGTAGCTGCTTTCAGACCTACCAACTACTAAGCAGGTTCTACTGCTAAAGAACACGTGACCACCTACCGTTATAAAGAATATGACAAAACTGTTAATGTTAGGAAACCACACTCATAAATCAAGCTGTAGCCAGAAGAAACACACAGAATTTCAATCAAAATCTATAGCTTTACTGAGTGTTCAACCTGTTTTGGTGTCTTTCACCATCCTTATTAATCAAGAGTAAATCACTCCAGTTTTAAGCGTAGCAAAACAATCTATTTTGCAGATAAAATTACTGAGAGGAAGCAGAAAGTCAGAGAAAAAAGCTAGAAAATAAAGCAAAGTAGGTAATAAACCAAAAGGTTCTTCCATAACACAGTAAACTCAGCTATTTTACCTCCTCCTCTTGCACATTTCACATTCTTGCTTAACCTACTATGTTACCTTTGGTCATGTCCCTGATTCTCCAAATCAGTCAAGAGGTTGAAACTTTTTTTTTTCCTCTTTTTTAGATACAGTTGTTTTAATACCATTAATCAATCAATATGCTTTGGAAAATTCTAAATTTCTATTCTTGTGAATAAATGTCCACTTTGGAAACAGAAGGGGCACAGACTCAGTTCCCAACTACTTTGAAAGTATAAAAGTAAAAATAATAGAAAAGTGATAAAAGCTAAAGCCAGGTACAGGTACAAGAGTAAGGGTGTAAGTTCAAAAGAAGAATCTAGAGGCATCTAGATGGAGACTTGAAACAGAGAATTTAAGGGAAGCTAAATTGTCTATTGACCATTTGTCTGAACAGCCACGATTCAGCCCCAGCTTCAAAACAAGGCACTCATTTCCCGGGTATTTAAACCAAGTACTGCACTCCAGCCATAGAATCTTTCCAGTTTCCAGTGAGAAATATAGAACTGATCTTTAATAATTAGCTACAGAATATGAAAGACTAAAGATGCCAGACACATTGAGACCCCAAACTCATTGGTGTCATTGAGCTTATCAGCAATGGTGGTAGCGTCTCTTCGACAACATAGTTAGGAAGGGGGAAAAAAACCTGTGGGCCGACAGCAGTGAGGAGGGGAGTGAGAATATGTGAGAGCAACAACTCTGCAGACACCAAGGTCAGTGGGGGAGGAGGTGCTCCAGGCACTGGGGCAGAAATTCCCCTGCAGGCTGTGGTGAAGACCATGGTGAGGCCGGCTGTCCCCCTGCAGCCTGTGGAGGTCCATGGTGGAGCAAACATCCACTTGCAGACTGTGGAGCAGGTGGATGCATCCACCCCATGTTGGAGCAAGTGGAAGCATCTGAAGGAGGCTGTGACCCCTGTCGCGGGGGAGAGTGGTTAAGGTTTAACGGTCGCTCAAAGAATCACCACC
>VZSC01018904.1:269712-287299 GCA_013398225.1 Steatornis caripensis
CTAGATGCCCAGCTGTTAAAGATTACCCCTGAGAGCCAGAAATCCATGAACTAAATTTAACTATGAGACTTTGGGCGGGGGGGGAGGAATGGGGAGCTGGAAGTGGTGTTTGTTTAGGTTGGTTGATTGGTTGGGTTTGGGTTTTCAGGGTTTTTCCCTTAAGAAAAAGACTCAAAAGCACATTAAACATTTACAGGTGACCTTCTAAATACTGTAAATATTTTCCATGTGGAAACAGCATAACATACAGTATGTTTTTATGCAATGTAGCCAAGTTACATAGTAACCATTGCAATAACAGGGCACATGCCCCACTGTCAGAAGGAAATAGTGCGCAGATAGGAACTTACCCTAAAGGTTGAATGGGTTGTAGTGAAATGTTTTCCTCACCAGCAACACTTAGCATGGTACCCATCCTTCCAATCATATGGACTGCCCAACTCCTTTGTCAAATAACAACTGGACAGCATCCGTCCTTGAACGGCATTTCCATGCCTCCATATTAATTAGAGAAGATATCAGGTCTTCCTACCTCCCCTGAAGTGCGTGTTTCTGAGCACACTGGTGAAGCAGGGAGCTGCTGTCATGCTGGACATGCTCCCATGCACAAATGATCTTCCTCAGCAGGGGAAAATGGTGGATATTGTTCTTCACTGCTGCTCCGACTGATAGTCATGCAGTTGGTATATCTGTAGGTCAGTATAGACAAAACATGCATCTGACCTAGAGGAGTGTGGAAAGATTGAAATGTATCAGCAAAAAGAGTGGCAAATCTTCAAAAAGATTTTTTTCCTGTATGATTCCCAACTTCTTATATAGAACAGTACGGGACACACACTAACTACAAGGTAAATATCATGTGATATCAAAAATAGAGAAATTACTAAGTGCTAGCATTTTATTAACTTCTGCCACAATACCTTATATTGTGCTAAACTCTATGCAGTAAAGCCAGTTCCTTCCTTGAGGAACTTACTGCTATAGGGAACAAATACACAAAATTCAAGATCATCCTTGGTCACATCTTATTCATTATTTTTTGATGAATGGGTTAGTTTGGTAAATAATTTAAAAAACACCAGTAATTAATGCTACAAGAGAAAGAGCAGTTTTCTTAAGAATGATCTCTTCCTAAAGAAGTTTCTTTTCCGCACAATGAAAGACCAAGGTCCTATATTTTGAAATATCATTTTTTTAAAAGTGTAGCTCTTTTCTTTTAATTATTATTTCGAGAAATGAGCAGAATGTTACTGCATCATTAAGCTTTCAAGATAAGCAATAAATTAATTTCTGATATGCCTGAGAATGTACTAAAAGGAAAATGCTCAGGTTGGGTCTACCCATGCTTTCACATTTGAAATCTAGCCTGTAGGCAACTCTGAGCTGTTCCTATGACTTTGCTTCACAAAGACTCTGGTACTGTTGGTCATTCACAATTCACATCGGATGCTATGCGAAGAAAGAAGAAAAATCACACTAGCAGGAGCACAGCAATGTAGGATCACAAATAAAGCACTTTTGTCTTGTTATGAAAGAGGTTGCATCGTCTTATCCTTAATGTTGCACCACTATTTATCACCTATGTAGTGCCATTGCTGTAATACTTTCCAGGTAAATAAAAAGGCAAGATACTTGCTACAGGGAAATTACAATCTAAATTAGGCCTATGAATGACAATCAGCTGTGATGTTCAGCTGAATGAAAGAAGCAAAAGACAAGCAATATTGCTCTCCAGGGACAGTACATTATTAATAATGAGTAAATCAGTACTGCATACTTACTCTTAGCTCAATTAATTTATTATTATTACTATAGCAACAATATTACGGATATTGTAGCAAGTTAGATGACAGAGCACAAATACACACAGTGAAGACAAAACAGCTGAAAGTAGACATATTAGTTCTTTATTTTAGTTTAGTTCTTTATTTTGTTTAGCAAATATCCTGGTACCGATGAAATTCTATCTTTGCTGGTATGATGACTCACATCAGTTGTCCTGTGCCTCTGACTGTGAGTATTGTTTTCATGGCTGAGCCTTTGTGAAGGCACTGACTGTATACTGAAGCATTCAGTCATTCAAGAGTACAATGCTTAGAGCCAATTCAAGACAAGGATCCGTAGGATCAACTGTGTTTGAGCTGAGTGGCTGGACAAGACGACCTCTAGAGGCCTCTTCGAACCTCAACCATTTTGTGATTCTGTCTAGAGCTGCAGCCTTAACAGTGGGTGCCTCAGACAATTTGGGCATGCATTTGTGCATGGAGAGTCCTTTGGAAGATGTGACTACTGGACTGATTAGCATAGAGAGTATGCTTCTGGTGGCTTTGTCTCCATTGGACCCAAATCTCTGCAGCACAGAAATCTGATGCGTTCACAGCCAATATTTATCCATCTCCCTGTTTGAAGACAAGGATCTAAAAGTGAGCTCATCACACAGCTGCTTTGCTCCCCTAATGTTATGCTAGGGAGTCACCTATTAGAGCTGAAAATTTTGTCTTTCTAATAATTGACATTTTTCTCTCTGATCTTTTAGCTTTTGTGCTTGCCATACTACACTGTTTACTGTATCAGATAGTAAGAACAGCATTTTGAACCACAAGCAATATCAAACCTATAAATCATTCGATAACATTAAGAGATTGTGGTTGAACTCATACATTTTTATAGTGGTTTAGTGAATCTAAAAGTGGTAAATAGCTGTATTTCTGTACCTGTAATTTTTGCACCCGTATGAAAAATGCTAGAAGAGGCAAGAGTTCAGAGCCAGAGGGAAAGTGGCCTTTACCATGAAAGATTTTTGTGTAGTAATAATTAAAAATATATTTAATCACTAAACCAGGCTGATGAATTACAACATTAACAAAATCTTCCAGTAAGGTCAGTTGCACTTGAAATTGATAGTAGTTTCTAATGTTGATAAAGCAGTAGAACTTTATAGATTACACTGCTCTCGCTATGTTTTTCAATTCTTGGTGAGTTTTGGTCTGTGTGAACACACAGTATAATGTAAGGAAGCTTTAATTGTTTTGCAATACAGACAATAACATAGGTGTTTGAAATAAAAAATGATACAAGATGGTTAATTTTATATTTTATTTTAAAACTAAGAGGAGATGATAGACAAATAGATAGGTAGATAATACTTACAGGGTTTTTTAGGAACTCTGGATGCTATGTGGGGCCAGGGGTCCTGACGGGATGCACCCATGAGTGCTGAGGAAGCTGGCTGATGTCCTTGTGAGATGCTACTCTTGGTAATCTTTGATCGATCATGACAACTGGGAGAGGTGCCTGAGGACTAAAGGAAAGCAAATGTCACTCCTGTCTTCAACGGCAAGAAGGAGGACCCAGAGAAGTACAGGCTGGTCAGCCTCACTTCTACATGGAGGCCAGTAACAAGCCATGCACTCCAGATGCCAATACTGGGTTCAGTATCATTCAGCATCTTTATTAATGATCTGCATGATGGGCCAGAGTATACCCTCAGGAAGTTTGATAATGATGCAAAACTAGGAGGAGTGGCTGATATACCAGACGGTCGTGCTGCCATCCAGAAGGATCTCAACAGTCTGAAGAAATGGGAATACAGGAACATCGTGCAGTCCAACAAGGAGACGTGCAAAGTCCTGCACCTGAGGACAAACAGCCCCAGGCACCAGTATATGCTGGGCATCACTCTGCTGGAAAGCAGCTTGGCAGAAAAAGACCTGGGGATACCGGCAGACATGAGTCTAGCAGTCCTTGCTGCAAAAAGAGATAATGATATCCTGGGTCACATTAGGCAAAGTATTACCAGCAGGTTGAGGGAGGTGATCCTTCCCCTCTATCCAGTGCTGATGAGGTCACATCTGGAACAGTCAGTCTAGTCCTGGGCTCCCCAGTGCAAGAGAGATATGGACCTACTGGTGAGAGTCCAGTAAAGGGCCATGAAGATGATGAAAGGGCTGGAGCATGTCACATATGAGGAAAGGCTGAAAGACCTGGGACTCAACCATTCTGTGATTCTGTGAACAACCATTTTTGGTGACTATCAGAAAAGGATGCAGGGCTTTTGCTTTGCTGTCTCTAAAATCATGCTTATGTTCTTCGAATGGTTAACATCTTACCCAGTTACATAGAACATATGCTGGATTTGGTTCTTTATCAGGAATGCAAAGAAGAAAAAGAACTGTAGAAAGTGAATATTCTTATTTACCTGTGATGCTATCAGCATGGAATGAAACACTCACTGGGGTTGCCCATCCATCAATGATGGAGCCCAGTCACTTCAGGGAGGAGGTGCTGAAAATGCTGAAAATCATCCGTGCAGTGAGTCACCTATGCCAGTGGATGTGACAGCAGAAGTTCCTCCAGTGATCAGCAGTGGCTAGCCTGAGAATGTGTTCCACCCAGGCTTGAAGTAGCCTTTATAATATTTTCAGTCCAAGGATGGTTGAGTGTGAGTTGACTTTAAAATGTTTAAGAATAATCTGTAGCTTATTTACCAATAAAGGGATCTGGTTTTCTTACCATACTTTTCAGGGTTAGCAGTCCTGGTGCTTAAAATCCAACACCACAAGCAGATTTCCTTTTTTCTTACAACAAATTTTATTACATGATGTTGATGAAGCTTTCATTATTGGCATTTATTTACAATATTTTCAGAGATGCCTAAGAAATTAGAATGCTTCAGTGTCATGAATTGCAGCTCATATTGCATATCCCAAAGACAAAAGCAGTCACAGTAATTAAAAATATCAAGTTTAAGTAACTCTTGCTTTTGTTTATAATGAAGAGAACATAATACAATCAATATTTTCTCCAGAAGAAAAAGCAAATCATTTAAATAAAATCAATCTTTGTTTTATGACCAACCAAAAAATGAATAAAAATTGATCATTTTTAATAATAGCACAGGTTCATTCATATTGGATTTATTGATGGCAGCATATGCCATTATCACTCTTACATACAAGCAAAGAATGAGTTTGATGATCTTGTGTTAGGATATGAATATTAACCATTTTAATTGCTTGCATTGCTATAACAACCCAGAGAGGGTGTGGAGTCTCCTTCTCTGGAGATATTCAAAACCTGCCTGGACGCGTTCCTGTGCAACCTGCTCTAAGGGCACCTGCTTCAGCAGGGGAGTTGGGCTAGGTGGTCTCTACAGGGTCCTTCCAACCCCTACCATTCTGTGATTCTGTGAGTCTGTGAACAACAGTTTTTCCACAGATAACTCAAGTAAATAACAGCATATCTTCCTTCCCAAACAAAAGTTGACATTTAGATAAAAAATATTGCATCCTTCTTTTGATGAGTGCCAGTATTAAACTAAGGTGTGATGCATTCAATATAGAAAATAAAAGCATTGGTAGAGAGGGTGTTAATTGATCTGTATGTGCAAAAATAATAAATGTTAAAAGAAACACATAAGCCTTACACTATTATCTATCTGATCCTTACTTTTTCAATGGAATAGCTTAGCAAAGTTTTCAATAAATTATATTAAGTCTATAATGTAAGTATGTATGATATGCATAAAAGTATGTCAAAACTAGAGTAAATAATACTTATTTTTTGTTTTTAATAAAGCAACTTTAAGCAGGTGCTCATGGCCTAAATAAATTGTGATTAAGTACAAGAAAGACATAATTAAGATATTCTCACTGATGGTCAAAAAAAAATCATAGAATCATAGAATCATAGAATGGTAGGGGTTGGAAGGGACCTCTAGAGATCATCTAGTCCAACCCCCCTGCTAAAGCAGGTTAGCCTAGAGCAGGTTGCACAGGAATGCATCCAGGCGGGTTTTGAATATCTCCAGAGAAGGAGACTCCACAACCTCTCTGGGCAGCCTGTTCCAGTGCTCTGTCACCCTCACAGTAAAGAAGTTCCTCCTCATGTTCAGGTGGAACTTCCTGTGTTCCAGTTTGTGCCCATTGCCCCTTGTCCTGTCGCTGGGCACCACTGAGAAGAGTCTGACCCCGTCCTCTTGACATCCACCCTTTAGATATTTGTGAGCATTGATCAGATCTCCTCTCAGCCTTCTCTTTTCCAGGCTGAACAGACCCAGCTCTCTCAGCCTTTCCTCATAAGAGAGATGCTCCACTCCCCTAATCAACTTTGTGGCCCTCCGCTGGACTCTCTCCAGTAGTTCCCTGTCTCTCTTGAACTGGGGAGCCCAGAACTGGACACAGTACTCCAGATGCGGCCTCACCAGGGCAGAGTAGAGGGGGAGGATCACCTCCCTCGACCTGCTGGCCACACTCTTCTTAATGCACCCCAGGATGCCATTGGCCTTCCTGGCCGCAAGGGCACACTGCTGGCTCATGGTGAGCCTGTTGTCCACCAGCACTCCCAGGTCCTTCTCCGCAGAGCTGCTCTCCAGCAAGTCAACCCCCAGCCTGTACCGGCACATGGGGTTGTTCCTCCCCAGGTGCAAGACCCTACACTTGCCCTTGTTGAACTTCATCAGGTTCCTCTCCGCCCAACTCTCCAGCCTGTCCAGGTCACGCTGAATGGCAGCACAGCCTTCCGGTGAGTCAGCCGCTCCCCCCAGCTTTGTATCATCAGCAAACTTGCTGAGGGTACACTCTGTCCCTTCGTCCAAATCATTGATGAATACGTTGAACAGGACTGGACCCAGCACTGACCCCTGGGGAACACCGCTGGTCACAGGCCTCCAACCAGACTCCGCACCACCGATCACTACCCTCTGCGCTCTGCCATTCAGCCAGTTTTTGACCCACCTCACTGTGCGCTCATCTAAGCCACTCTTCCTGAGCTTTCCTATGAGGATGTTGTGGGAGACAGTGTCAAAAGCCTTACTGAAGTCAAGGTAGACAACGTCCACTGCTCTCCCCTCGTCCACCGAGCCAGTCATGCCATCATAGAAGGCTATCAGATTGGTCAAGCAGGATTTACCCTTGGTGAATCCATGTTGACTACTCCGGATAGTCTTCTCCTCTTCCATGTGCTTGGAGATGAGTTCCAGAATGAGCCGTTCCATCACCTTTCCAGGGATGGAGGTGAGACTGACTGGCCTGTAGTTTCCCGGGTCTTCCTTCTTGCCCTTTTTGAAGATTGGAGTGACATTGGCTTTCCTCCAATCTTCAGGCACCTCTCCTGTTCTCCACGACTTTTCAAAGATGATGGAGAGTGGCCTAGCAATTACCTCCGCCAGCTCCCTCAGCACACGTGGATGCATCCCATCGGGACCCATCGATTTGTGCGTGTTCAGTTTGCCTAGCTGCTCTCTAACCCAATCCTCATTGACCAAGGGCAAGTCTTCATTTGTCCGTGCTTCCTCTCTTATCTCCAGAGTCTGGGAGTCCTGAGGGCCAGTCCTAGCAGTGAACACTGAAGCAAAGAAGGTATTCAATAACTCTGCCTTCTCCGTGTCCAGCGTCACCAGGTCACCCGCCTCGTTCAGCAGCGGGCCCACATTTTCCCTAGTCTTCCTTTTGCTCCCAATGTACCTATAGAAGCCTTTCCTGTTGTCCTTCACCTCCCTTGCCAGGTTTAATTCCAGGCAGGCCTTAGCCTTCCGTGTTGCATCCCTGCATGTTCTGACAACAGTCCTGTATTCCTCCCAAGTAGCCAATCCTTTTTTCCACATCCTGTAAACTTCCTTCTTCCCTTTGAGTTTTTTTGCGACCTCCTTGTTCATCCACGGAGGTCTCCTGCCTCCTTTGTTCGACTTCTTCTTCATCGGGATGCACCGATCCTGAGCTTGGAGGAAGCGGTTCTTGAATATTAACCAGCTCTCTATGGCCCCCTTGCCTTCTAGAGTGCTAACCCAAGGGATTCCTCCGAGTAGGTCTTTGAAGAGGGCAAAGTTAGCTTTCTTGAAGTCCAGGGTTCTAATCTTACTTGTAGCCCTGCTTCTTCCACGCTGGATCCTGAACTCCACCATCTCATGGTCACTGCAGCCAAGGCTGCCCCCAACCTTCACATCTCCAACAGTGTCATGAAAAGAGATGAGAAGGAAGGATATTAAACACTGAGTTCAAGGTAATCTTAGTAAATTCACTTTTGAACTCACGTTTTATATGTGGTAGGAAAGAGCTTAAGGTTCTGATTATACTAAGTGCTTAAGCACCTGTTAATTCCTTTGAAGCCAATGGGAGTTAAGCACATGCTTCTCTAAGGTGAAACAGGCTCACATATGCACTTTGACAAGTTAGACCCTGTACGGACATGTTCCTGATGGTCTTTTAGAGCACTCGTGAGACAGCAGTGTGATGGAAACTCAGTGTGGAGCAATTGTATGCTTTCATAATGCAGCTTTAGGATATTCCATGCATACCTCTATTATGGGATTTACATACACAGATGAAAGATTTTAGGGATAATGCCACTCTCCCCTAACCCAGGGACAGGACAGACATTATTTAACATTTAAGCTCTTCCAATAATTACATACATCTGGCTTCATCTATATCATGCTGTGCTTTTCAACACCCTTCCTTGTGTAAGCAGCCCACTGCACCCCATTCCACCCTGACATTGATGCATTAGCATGCTTGGCCTAGCAGTATTGGCAACACCTGGGAAAGGTACGAGATGAAGTAGGAGAAATAATCAAGGAGATAGTTTCCACATAACAACATGTCACTGTGCGGACAACCACATAGTTATCTAATCACTTCAACTCTTAAGTGCAAGCCTTGCACCTTGTCCTAGACACACTAACTGTATTCCTTCACACTGGCACCACTGTGGGAAATAACATCATCTCAGCCTATTGTATCTTAACTCCAGACTCACGGCTGCAGCAGGCTACAAATATCCAGGCACAAAAAGCCACTTTCACAGCCTTCTGAAACAAAACAGGACTGATTGCCACAGTCCTATTTCTAGATCTAAACTCAGTCCAGAAGTGATCAAGCACTGGTCTTTGGAAGAGATCTGTACCAGGTAGCAACAGAACCTGTGGAGCAACAGTTGTATCACCAAGTCCTTGCTGGGGCATGTGCAAAACCCTTTGCTTGGTCTACTTCCATTTGTCATCTGTGACATCCTAAACATCAGCACAGCCCTCAAACAGGAAAGACAATTGCACCACAGTACTAAGATATTCTGATCCAGTATCTGCTGGTGAGGTTTGAAAGTTATCTTTGATTGTGTTCTGACCCCCAAAAATCATATTACAAGGTTTTCATGCATGGTTAGACCAGTTTTAGAGTCTGAGGGCAAGGGTAGAACACCCTCATATTTCAGAGTTCTGGTATATCTTTCCCTGTACTACCCTTGCATTGTACTGCATAGATACTGATAATTTGAGGAAGACTGCATGCTTCATCTTGCTAACTAGAGAAAAGGATTGCTTGACCCTGGAAGATAATTACTTTCTCCTGGGGTTTTGAGCAACTTGGTGTAGTGGAAGGTGTCCCTGCCCACGGCAGGGAGGCTGGAACTAGGTGATCTTTAAGGTCCCTTCCAACCTAACCCATTCTTTGATTGTATGATCTTCCAGTGCAAACCTACAGATGGAAGATGTTCCTATGTTAAAAGAAAAAAAACCAAAACAAAACAAAAAGCAAAATACACGAAACACGAAAAAATATATCCATACCAATATTTCTGTGGAAGAAAATCTTTATGTTCTCCAGTACCAGATTATTTTGCACAGCTGAGGAACAGCTACAATTTCCCTCTTAATCATTGTACTGTAGGAGGTGGGGACAGTGACATCTGTCTAAGGTTATCTATTAGCATCCCTGACACCTAGATTTATCATATTCAGCTTTAGGTAACTTTACATTGCATGCCAAACCTGAGTTAGGCATCCAGGCTGCCTTAGTAATCAGTGTTCAGAGAAATAACCCCTTCCTCTGCGTTATTAATCTCTGGCACCTAACTTGGAATAGTCTCTAACTTTTAGGTACCAAAAGTTAAAGATGAAGAAAGCCCTCAATGCTCTGTTCAAAAATCTCTGACAAAAGTCTTATTAGCTGAAACATAGGTCTGGAGAATTGTACTATATTACTTTAATATTATAGAGAGTACTCTGGAGCATTGGGTTGGTATACCAAATCTAGAATAAAACCTGCAGTCAAATAAAAGGACTAGGGATCCTTCAAATCCACCTCAATTTGAACTGAACTATTAACTTTCATTCCTTCTGGGGCCTGATCTGAATTGCCCCAGTTCTTCCATTTACACCAACTTCTGCTGGGATTTTATCGCTCATTGACGATGCTGTATGCTGAGACATACGATTTAGGGATACAGCAATTACATAGTTATCTTCCCCATATCCTTGCAGAAGAGTGATGTGGTAGCAGCATCAAAGAACCAATTCTAATGTAAATTTCCAGACAAATGTTCCTCAACAGTGTAAAATATGGAGTGCAGCCCACATTCAAAAGCATTACAGAATATGCCGGAGCTATGTTATGTGGTAAAAAAGTACACTTTGGACATTAGAAATTCCGCTATTTCAACAATATTTTTGTCATTACACAAAAAGGGGTTAATCTGGTTATTAAGAGCTTGAAAAGACCCGTTCTTTTTAATATAATCTTTTATTAGAGAAGTTAATTAACGTAAAGAAATGCAAAACAGCATTTGTATTCTTCACTTCTTAAACAGTATAATAGAATAACTGCTGAACTTATGTAAATCAATTTCTTTTTTGCAGACACACATACACACAAAAACTGAAGTTAAGCCCTGTCTGAAAGTTCTACATCATGTTGAAGTATGAAGAAAATAAGTGGGAAGGAGATTGCAAGCACACCGCTAATGTCCAGAATGGATATGCAGACCATGCTATATGGCGAATCAATCTAACATGTTAGAACAATAGGATAATTCACTACAAATTAATGATCAGTAAGGAATTAGGCACACAATAAGACAACTTCTCAGCTATGTAAATTGGCACAAATGTAGGACTTGATCTGCTCCATGCCTCATAAATCATTACAATTATAGACAGTAAGACTAAAAAGCAATGTTCAAAGGTTGTTCCATTTACCCTCTGCCTGAAGGTGGGATCAACTGTACTAATGTCATTGCTCACAAAATCTTGTCCAGTCTGTTTTCAAAAACATCCAGGAATGTGAAATCCTCAACTTCTCAGGAACCTGCTCATATTCTTAAGCATGAGAATTTTTTTCCCAATGCCTAATCTAAGTCTTCACTGCTCTAATGAAACCCTCTTTGTCCTACAAACATAGATCAAGGAAGATATTATTGCCTTCTATGTCTTAGCCATATTTACATATCCTTCTGTGTTTTCCTCTCTTGATTAAATAGTAGAATCATACAATCAAAGAATGGTTTGGGTTGGAAGGGACCTTAAAGATCACCTAGTTCCAGCCTCCACCCTCCCTGCCATGGGCAGGGACACCTTCCACTACACCAGGCTGCTCAAAGCCCCATCCAGCCTGGCCTTCAACACTTGCAGGGAGGGGGCATCCACAACTTCTCTGGGCAACATGTTCCAGTGTCTCACCACCCACATTGTGAAGAATTTCTTCATAATACCTACTCTAAATCTACTCCCTTTCAGTTTAAAACCATTACCCTTGTCCTATCACTCCATGCCCCTGTAAAAAGTCCCTCTCCAGCTCTCTTGCAGGCCCCTGCCAGGTACTGGAAGGCTGGTATAAGGTGTCCTGGGAGGCTTCTCTTCTCCAGGATGAGCAACCCCAACTTTCTCAGCCTGTCTTCATAGGAGAGGTGTTCCAGCCCCCTAATCATCTTTGTGGCCCTCCTCTGGACCCAGTCCCTCTTATGTTGGGGGCTGCAGAGTTGGATGCAATACTGCAGGTGGGGTCACACGAAAGCAGAGTAGAGAGGAAGAATCACCTCCCTCGACCTGGGGGTTATGCTTCATTGAATGCAGCCCAGGATACGGTCGGCCTTCTGGGCTGTGAACACGCATTGCTAGCTCATGTTGAGCTTCTCATCAACCGGCACTCCCAGGTCATTCTCCTCAGGGCTGCTCTCAATTGATTCTCCGACCAGCCTGTATCTGTGCTTGGGATGGCCCTGACCCATGTGCAGGACCTTGCACTCGGCCTTGTTGAACTTCATGCAGTTTGCACAGGCCCACGTCTCAAGCCTGCCAAGGTCTCTCTGAATGACTTCCCTTCCCTCCAGCATGTCAACCAGACCACACAGCTTGGTGTCATCAGCAAATTTGCTGAAGGTACACTCAATCACCGACAAAGATGTTAAACAGCGCCAGACCCAATACTGACCCCTGAGAAACGGTGCTCATCACTGATCTCCACTTGGACTTCAAGATGTTGACTGCAACTCTTTGAGCGTGACCATCCAGTCAATTCCTTATCCAGTGAGTGGTCCATCTGTCAAGTCCATGTCTCTTCAATTTAGAGACAAGGATGTCGTGCAGGACAGTGTCAACTGCTTTGCACAATTCGAGATAGATGATGTCAGTTGCTCTACCCTTGTCCACCAATGCTGTCACCTCATCGCAGAAGGCCACCAAATTTGTCAGGCATGATTTGCCCTTAGTGAAGCTGTGTTGGCTGTCACAATGACCTCCTTATTTTCCATGTGCCTTAGCATAGTTTCCAGGAATATCTTCTCCATGATTTTGCTGGGTGCAGATGTGAGACTGACTGGCCTGTTTTTCCCCAGGTCTTCCCTTTTTCCTTTTTTAAAAATGGAGGAAACCCAGATAGTCCTGTCTTACTTCATCATCCATGGTTTATCTATTATTTTTGCTCTGTTCTCCAATCTCTCTCTCTAAATTTGTAGTCACAGAGAATTACTACAATTACAGAATACACAGAAACTTCTGCATAGCTAAGTCTGAGCTCTGTAAAAGTATAGGCCTTTGATTTGCCAGATCAGTCTATTTGACTCAAAAAGTTCTCATACATTTTGGTCAGAACTAAGTGAATAAATAAATCTGAGTATCTGAACTTCATCTTCTGATAGCAAGTATCATTGGATTTGATCCTGCTGTTTGAAGATTGAAATTCACCCAAGAATGCCATCTCAATCTCCCTATAAGTGGGACTTTAAACACAGGAATGTGCATACAAGGACATAATTGTATTTTTGTCCCAAATACGATAGAAGTGCTATTATGCTCATAATATATTATGGTGTGCTTTGATACTCTGCTTCTTGTAAATGGGTTAGTTTTCTTATTATAGACTTCAAAATTCTTTCAGATAACATGTCATTGCCTGCTGACCCTGATGATGAATTTCACCAGGGTGAATTTCATCTTGGAAAAACAGATATTTGAATTCTGAACCCTGCTACGTGATAGGAATGTATAATCTTTTATAATCTCAATCTGTCATAGTGTAAAATCAAGAAAATTAAGAGAACTTGCTGATTATACTTATTCAATAATGCAGTGGTAAACGTTTGTCTTTGCAGTATCACTGCAGCATCACCTAAATCACTCCTTTCCTTGAAAAAACAAATTTATTAATTGATCAGCTGAATTCTCATGTTGCTAAGCGTAACTGATTTTCGCTGTTTTTGTTTTGAGGTTTGATTTTGCTACACTTGCAATTGATAAAGTAATTCATTCCTGCTTTAAACAAAGTGATCAGGAGTCCTGGTGGACAACAGGTTAACCATGAGGCAGTAATGTGTCCAGGTGGCCAAGAACTCCAATGGTGTCCTGGGGTGCATCAAGAACAGTGTAGCCAGCAGGTCAAGGAGGGTGATCCTCCCACTGTACTCTGCCCTGGGGAGGCCATGTCTGGAGTACTGTGTCCAGTTCTGGGTTCCCCAGTTCCAGAGAGATGGGGAACGACTGGAGAGAGTCCGGAGGAGGGCAACAAAAATGAGGGTACCAGAGCATCTCTCCTATAAGGAAAGACTGAGGCATCTGGGTCTGTTTAGCTTGGAGAAGAGAAGACTGAGAGGGGATCTGATCAATGCTGATAAATACCTAAAGGGCAGGTGTCAAGACGATGGGGCCAGACTCTTTTCAGTGGTGGCCAGCGACAGGACAAGGGGCAACGGGCACAAACTGGAGCAGAGGCAGTTCCACCTGAACACGAGGAAAAAATTCTTTACTGTGGGAGTGCCAGAGCCCTGGAGCAGGCTGCCCAGGGAAGTTGTGGAGTCTCCTCTGGAGATATTCAAAATCTGACTGAACACATTCCTGTGCAACCTGCTCTAGGCAAACCTGCTTTAGCAGGGGGGTTAGGCTAGATGATCTCCAGATGTTCCTTCCAACACCTACCATTCTGTGATTCTGTGACTACTCTGTTTACATCATTGATCTCAGAAATATACCTTGATAGTAAAGTCCTCCTTTGATAACCAGGCCACTGTGGTGTATTTTTAGGGGAAGGGATTGAATGGTATAGCAGTGGCTCCCCTGAAATCTCTTCACAAGCACCATTTATTGGCAAAGTTTGTCAGGTCTAATCCTTTTGTTCTAACTTCTTGCTATTGTTCATATTATTGCTAACTTTTCACCTCAGTTATCACACACCTGTACATATATTAAGATACTTCTAATAATTCCCATTAATCTCCCCGTATTGACTCAAGTAATTTACAATATCACGCTAACCTCCAGCAATTAAAGCCAGGCTGAATACTTCAAAAGCAACACCTTTCTCCTGGTCCCTTAGCTGGTTCTGACTGTGTCGATCTTTCAATGAGCACAGCAGAGTGCCATGCTCACGTCAATATTAACTCAGACCCTGAAAACAGTGAACGTTTACTCAGGTTCAGTGCTGTGCTTATTCAGTTCACAGTTCAGAGTGAGACTGTGCAGTACCAGCTCTGTATGGATCATCATTAAGAGCTGCAGATATGCTCTGGTTTATTTCTCTTTAGCCAGAGGAATATCGCCCAGCTCCAGATTCTGTTAATGTACCGCTGTCTATCTAAACTGTCATTTTGCAATTCCCAGGTTCTGATGGAACAGGATTCCGACACAATTCTTCCTATGTTCATGCCTTGATTCCCTTGGGAAAGAAACCTGGGAGGAGTTTCAACTGAGAAAGAAAATGCACAGGTTAGAATTCAACCACTACATGCTTATAGGTTTTCCAGGCTAAAGACTGAAGTACTAGGACTGTGGGAGAAATTCTCTCATAAGCATAATTTACTCCTATGTTCTTTTGCATACTTGCATTTTCCATATTATTCTTAATTAAGAATGTCTGTCACTACAAACACCTCAACACTATCTGTATATGCCAGTGCATTCTTTTGCTATCTTTGCTTGAAACACTCTTTGTACACTCATCAAGAATAGACGCAGCCCTTTCCCCCCACCCCCTCCCCACACACACACAACAAGAAAAGAAAGAAAAAGAAGATTCCTATTATCTAAGCTTCTAGGCTTCTGCATTTGTTTTTTCTTTTTTTCTGCTTTTCCCCCTTCTTTTCACAGCTTTTATGGGAGAAGAAGCCATAGCAATAGGGTAGTCTGACCTGCTACCCGTAAGTGCTTCCACTGGTTGGATATCCTTGGCATCCAACTCATAGTTTATTTATGCTTTAATGTTTTGTTCCAAATAAGTGTTATTAAATTGAAGATTACAAATGAGAGGGAGCCCCTATCTTCCTGATTCATTTTAAAGGGCTTTGAACTTTCAATTCTGAGTATTTTATACCATCTACTGTAAGTGAGGGCTGCAGGATTGGAATGGATTTATCTTACTGGTTAGAGTAGTATTTGTGCTTTTGGTAAAATTTGGTGAATCGGGCAGCAGAAATAAAAGGAACCGGTTCACTTTGTCTGAAGCATCTTGCACCTGCAAAAATATTCTTGAAAAAAAATGAGACTTTTTTAGTGTGGAAATTCAGAACTGACTCTGAATATACCAAGACAGACCTTAAAACAGGCAGGTATTTCAGGAGTGACTTTTAAGATGCAGTGATATTTAACTTGTCACATCAAGATTCAAGTTAAAGAACGAAACCTTCTCAGAAGCATCGCACAATTCCAGAACACATAAGGGAAAAAAGTATGTTAAGGAAATTTGTTACTATTTCTACCAAGTCAAAAATTTTCTCTGCAAAACATTGCTGGCTGAAATGTCCTGTCTACTGTCCAAACCAGTTGCTTGAATTTCCACCACTTTGTGGATTGGAGGTAAAGGAGAAAGGGAGAGTGGAAGTTTTATTTTATAGCTCAACAAGGGGCATTTTTTGTGTAATTATGTTTCAAACTTGCTTTGGTCATTTTCATGGCAAATACAGAATGCTATTACGGATCCACTGAAGTGTAAACTTGAAAGGGAAACTTACACTAGAGTTCATGAAAAAGTGAGAACTTACCCAGGAAAATGCAGCAGTGCTGAACCACTTGTACTGAATGTGTAAATCAGTAGCTTATCCATAATCACGAAGGGAGTAGAGGTACGAGTTAAAGATCTGTTTCAGTTCCCAGCTGGTTTGTTTCTGCATCTGCAATTCAGGGTGCTGAAAGCACCTGAAGAAGCCTAAGGGCCAGAGAAGGACAGGGAAAAAATTTCTTAACTTCTCCAGGACATTCTTACTATCACAGACTCAGGGAGGAGCAATCCCAGTTTCTGTCTCCTCCCTTGACAATTCTGAGTTTACCCATCATCATTGTATCTTCTTCAAATTCTCCCCATGAAAACCTCATGAATAAGGTATTGCAAAGCTTCAAAACATATGCCTAACAGAAGCCTATATTTTGAGAACATAGGCTCAAACCCACACTCCTTGAAGCTGGGTCTCCACAAGGTGAGAATAATGGAAGAACCAGGGAAGGGCTGGGATCTTGCAGGGCAAGATCTTCTGGCCCAGTATCTTAAGAACTCATTCACGTTCCCCAGTGCAGGTATTTCTGCCAAAGAAACGTACCGAAATATTGGACTCTGATACTCTTCAGGTGCAAGTTGCTTGTATTTGTTGTGTGAACTTGCGGAGATCCATTAATGGCCACTGGTGCCAAAGTACTTGCTTTGACATCGCTGTCCCTGGACACATTTCAGAGAAGCCAGTATGCATTATCTGATTTCCACTGCAGATCCTCTGCGGAAAGAAACTAATATTTGTGAACTTGCTAGCTCCATCATGTGTCCTTCAGACAACACTGCAATGTGGAAAACGGATTTTTCACATATCTAATCTTGGAAATGAAAGCACGTCTGTTTTAAAACAAACACTTTGAGTTACAAAAAAGGCTGTGCAATGCCTCTGATGACTACACCTGCACTGCCTGGCTGTAAATGAAAAGGCAAACCTGTTCTTCTTGATAAGAAAATCAACCAGAATAAACAGACTACCTTTTATTTCGTTTTATGCTGTCAAAGCTGAATTATAATTTTTTTAACTTGCCAGTATTTTAGAATAATGATGTTTGTAGTTAACAGATGGAAATGTGGCTGCTAGATTCAGCATCAAGATTGACTCTGGTTCTTTTCATAAGCTTGCTATGATTTTGTGCAAGTCACATTTTTCTGCCCTGGTTTATCTGCTGTTAGCACTTTGGTTCGTGAGGATTGAGTTCGAAGGTATGAGTTTGAAGGTTGTGGTAGAGATTTGAAAGCTTTGGAAGGAAATGACTACATGCCTTGTGTTGTGGTGTAGGCCCTGCTCCCCCCCTAGTAACAAGCCACATTGCAACGTCAGATCATTCAGCACCATATGAGAACAAAGA
>VZSC01018904.1:287802-329376 GCA_013398225.1 Steatornis caripensis
TTTCCCTAAACCCTGTATACATCACTCCAACTCCACCCTGACTCAGTTTCCCCTATCTGACCACTGTAAAAAAATCACTTCTCTCTGTGCCCCCCCCGCCCACCATTCACTGTGACAGTTGCACCTAAGCACCACTCTGACCCAATTCCCTTTCACAATCCCTTCACACAGTAAGTAATAGAGTGAATCTTGCCATCGAATTCTGTAAAGTCGCACCTTTTTACAAACTCATATTAAAAATCACCTTTCCCTCATATCTGTGGTGGTGATTCTTTGAGCGACCGTTAAACCTTAACCACTCTCCCCCACGACACCTTGTCACAATGCTCCCCAATAAAACCTCTGAATGTCAATAATAAATAGACAGCATTCTTAAAACATCAACTAAACATTAATTAATTAATGTTTCTTGTAGATTTTTATGCAAGAGAAGTAGAATCAATGATTCTTTTTGTGAGACAACCTTCAGCATTATGTACTTTGATGAAAGACAGAGTACAGGAGGCAATTATAGTTCTTGGGAGATGTTCAGAAGGTATACTAGCTGCCATTTCTGTTTGGCATAACACGGTTAAGGAGGCATCCTACAGGAAGGACATTTTGTAATTAATGTGCAGATGCAATAAATTAAGTATGGGATTCATCTGAATAAATGCAGATGTCAACAAATGTAAATGGATACATCCAGGTTAGTCCCCCCATGTTCTCTTTGTTGTCATAGGAAACAAAACATCTTTAGGGAGAGGTCCATCCTATTTTGAGACAACCAAACTGTTGTCATATACAGAAAGTACAGTATAAAACTTCCTTCCCATTTCTCTCCAATAACTACAAACAGAACTGCAATGATTAGTCAAAATGCATTTATTGAGACTGTAGATATTTAAAGACAAGTGAATCGAAATCTGCATTAAAAGTTGGAGTATATACACATAGGAACTTGATTCACAGTTGTACCAGAAAAGTGTGGCATGAGCTTTAATAATTCACTCGGTTGTGCTCCCATTTCTTCATTTGCATGAAGGTGATCACAAGATTCATTTGTTATGAAGACCTCTGTGTACTCAAGTGAGGGGAAGTATTTAATGTCTAGTAATAATGTTATTATTATTATTGCAGATGACTCACTAAGGGGAGTGCCATTTCCATTTCTCGTCTTAAAATGTTTGGTTTGGTTTCAGCCAGGCAGATAGCAAGGATTAAATACTCACTGCATTCACTTCTTATTAGGTTAACTTTCCTTGCGGAATATTTCCAGTCCGATTATACCAAATAAACTTCCTCTTAAAATATTTAAAATCGTTACCTACATAATGTGGTAATTATCATCAAAATTACTTACTGTGTTTGTGCATCACTGAGTTTCTGCACCAGATAAGTATATTTTTTTCATAGTATGCCTCCTTTCAGCATACCACAGGCATAACAAATAGAAGGCTGAATCTGAAGGCAATCTATAAATGCTATTGGTTGTGTTGCACCATTTTTTTCCTCTTCCAACAAAACCTCCCAGTTATATATTCAGCAAGGAAGACCATGAAGTACAGTAAGAACGGAAGAAGGGGGAGGTAGAGACTCTTACCTGGCCTTGAGCCAGGCCTACAGGTATCCTGTGATCTGTGTGTGGAAATCAAAGCATGAACTTTAGAATACATAGTAATTGGAGCACTAAGTGATTTGAATGTCAGTAATTAATCTGTCATTGCTTAACATAAGTACGAGAAAATTCTTGAATAGGTATAATAGAATTTTATTTTATAGACATTTTATATAACTCTATTAGAATCCATTACAATGCCAGTAACGTATTCCTGCTTCTAACAATACAGTTTCTATGGCTGGCTCACGGTAAACAGCATTACTCATTTCAGATGGTATAAGCTACCACCCAAAACCTAGAACTATCTGTGTCTGAGAGGCAGGACACTCCAGAATATTCTCTGGTTTGGCAACAGGACTGTCTCAGAAGACACATTATCCAAACATTGCACTAAATAGCAAAAGGGTCATTCTTAAGTCAGCACAAAGGTTTGGTTGCTAATAAATGACATATCACTGAAGCAGACAGTTATCACTCACAGACTTAAAAGAGAAGATTGACTGGTTTTCATCTAATCAATGAGCCTGTGGGAGGAACATCAGAGAGGGAAAAAAGTTGCAATGGCTTGAGGAGTTGGATTAGTGTGCAAGAAAGAAAAAAATCACACCTCGCTGAGAGCTGGTCTAGATGCAGCCTACACTGAGTAGAAAAGTCCAGACTGCAGTGGACAGGAAATTTTCAATTTTATTTTTTTAATTGGAACAATATCTGCTTCTGAAAGGAAAACTTCTCATAGAACTATACCACTTTTAATTTAGTTCTTGATAGGACTGTTTTTTTCATGATGTGATTCTGGTCAAAACCAGAAGGAGAGAAGGAAGAAGAAAATTAAAATCTAGCAGATAATTACCAGTGAACTAAGGCACTCTTAAATATGAAAGACTCAAGTCTCCCATTCTACTCTTTTTGACAAAAACTGGATCTTCTTCAACCTAGTTAGATGACCTGATCACTTGAGTTTTAGTTACTTTTTGGACTGAGGGGAAGGTAGCTTTGAAAAATAAGGGAAGTCTCAGTAATCTGTAGGAAAAACTTCTGACCTGGGTTTCACCAAGCAGCATTAACCCTATCATTACAAGACAGCAGGATCAAATCTTCACTGAGTCTACTGTGCACACAAACTTTCATGAATAAGTCAAAATCTCAATGCTGTTTGATTTTTAACAGGCCTCACTGTGATTTATTTCTTGCCTTTAGTAATCATCTGCAATTCTTCCTTTTAGTATAGAACTAAAACTGAGCCATTAGTTAAACATTTAAGAAAAAAAACTGCCTAAGACGAGTAACATATGAAAAGCATCCTTCCTTCTTGCTGTGTAATAATGTGTAANTTCTTGCCTTAAGTAATCATCTGCAATTCTTCCTTTTAGTATAGAACTAAAACTGAGCCATTAGTTAAACATTTAAGAAAAAAAACTGCCTAAGACGAGTAACATATGAAAAGCATCCTTCCTTCTTGCTGTGTAATAATGTGTAATCTTTTTTTAGCATGTATCGTTCTGACTTCATTAGAGTAAACAGTTAGTTCGTCCCAGGCTTCTTTGTTTCCACAGTTACCTTTTTAAACGTGTTTTGAAGAGTAGCTAAATAATAGGAAGACTTATGCAAATCTGTAGTTTATTATTATTATTATTATTATTATTATTATTGCTGAATAGATTTTATCTGTGCTCATACTACAAATAAAATTAGAACTCCCTCACCAAGGGAAAAATACAAAAGGATGAAGCAGGAAAACAGCCACATTTTATCTAGGCATGCAAACAGTAAGCTGCACTCCGTTTTCACAACACACTCCTCTGAGAGCCCTTCATCATGTATGTGCTTACATACACTGGTTTCCATTAGATGCTTCTGGAGATGCGCAACACTTAACATCCATACACAAAAGGCCATTTAAACATTAAGAGCAATAAGGGGCTAACCAGGCAGTTGCAGAACACAAATATCACAGTTTGAGTATCACAGAAATGAAATGGCGAGCATGGACAAAGTATATGCATTGGGAGCTCAGGATTTAGGTTTTTTGCCTCTTATGAATTTTGTTACTTTTAAATACTAAGTCCAGACCAAATTAGTTCACCTCATAATGATAGCTGTGCAATGACCGTAGAATAATCTACAGGAGTTCACATTTCTTCCATAAAGAGTAGCTCTGTGCCTCATGGCCAAAGATGTATTAAGGGATGGACCAGTCCCCAAAGAAGGCAATGACATTTTTCCTACAGCTTTTAAGGCAATTTGAACAGTTTTCAATATATAGTCAGTAGAAAGATTGCCACTGATTCCAGCCTAGACAGGCTGCTCGTTTGGAAGGGGAATGGGGGACACAAGCCTTTTCATCTCTTGTCTCTTTACCATCTTCTTTTACATACTTTGTCCTTGGTAAGAAAACTTGAACTGGCAAAACTATGCACACACCATGTCTTCAGCCAAAATCTGAGCTCCATGCTTTGGCCTGCTGGTTTGCAACCACAGTTAGGCATGCAGCACAGCTGGGAAAATGTAGCTCAACTACCCAGCTGTGGTTTGGAGCTGACAGGAGAGTTCATCTCTGCTCTGGGCTCTGGGGTCAACTGATTAGCAGTAGCTGGCCAAACTTGAGCTTGTACTGATCTAAAAGGGACCAAGAGATAAGAAAGCCTATAATAGGTTTGAAACAAGTAAATGAGAAGTTCTCTAACATTTAAAACCAGGGTTTAAGTCTGGAGGTGATACGCAATGTAAATGCAGCTATAATGTTGGGTATCATAAGATTTTGAGTTGTTTAGTGCTAGTCCAGCAGTAGTGGGTTTTGATCACTTCGGAACAAATGGTGTTTAGACATAGGTAATTAAAGGTTTATTGATGGAGTAATTAGAATTACTACAGCTGTAGAAAAATAACAAAGCACAAAAGCCGTATCTCAAGCCATTACAAGGTCTCTAAATCCAAATTTTGTCTATCTTTTCCCAGTGGTATAATAAAAAGGATTGTCTGCATCCACCGATTTTATCCCACTTTACATATGCACTTTGATCTACATCTAATAACAAAACCCTAAAACAAACTGTAGGGGCATCTTTACATCCTTGTAAAACTACTTGGAAAAGTTCCTACAGTACTCCAAATCCAAACAGTTATAGAGGTACCAAATTCATGACTTCAGGTGCATTGTTGCCAAAATATTCACGGAGACTGGACAAAATAATTTTAGTTTCCAACAGGATACATATACATCAAATGTATGACTACAAACAACTTAAAAGCAGTGAATTCTTCCAAATTAGATGGCTAACTAAACATGTGATTAACTCCAAGTAATATCTTAGCTTGTTCAGAAGTATTCCTGGCTGAAAAATAAGGACAAAAAATATAAATACATGTTCAGCTACATATTTTGTAAATGTGTGCCGATTTCAGTTAATTGTTTTATTTGGGGTTTTGGTTTGTTTGGGGTTATTTTAATAGAAAACAGATGATGGTAAAAAGTCAATACGTTTCACACTTTCTGTCAAAAATCCTATGTTTCCTTTTTTAAGTTGTACAATAAGTTTCACACTTTCTGTCAAAATTCCTATGTTTCCTTTTTTATGTTGTATAATACTTCATTTCTACATCTATTTCAGTATTTTCTTTTACGATCTTTAAAAGTTGACAAGATATATTTTTGGGGGGAAAATAAATGAAATACTATGTTCAGTTGGGGTTTTTTTTACTTAAACGAAAGTTTCAATAGGTTGTCACTGCAGGTTAATGTGGAAATTATCTGTTGTTGTTGCTGTATTTTCATGTTAACTATCCAGTTTTTGTTGAGTAATTTCTAAATCTTTAATTGTAGTTCTAATGGCACTACTTTTTAAAAATAGCAANGAAATTATCTGTCGTTGTTGCTGTATTTTCATGTTAACTATCCAGTTTTTGTTGAGTAATTTCTAAATCTTTAATTGTAGTTCTAATGGCACTACTTTTTAAAAATAGCAATAACTGCAATGTCATCGTAAATTCCGTAAATCCAGAGATTATTCATGGCCCTACAATAATATAACATTTGGTAGTTCAGGGGTTGTATGGGTTAGAGGTAATTCATTTGACTACAGTATAAGTGCTAAGATTCCAATATGAAAATGTGATTTTTAGGGGTCTAAACATTCTCCTCACCGCTCTAGTTTCTTTAGGGGAGTCAGAAAATCTCTTAGAAACTAGCAGTGTCAAATCAAGTTGTTTAAAGGAAAATGGCATTCTCTTTCTATAGAGATTTTAAGATTTTCCAGTTGGCCTATGATTACAATGAAAAGCAGAAGTGCTCTCTTTCTTTCATCAGAGTAAATTCCAAAATCATTAGCATAAAATAAGTGAAAGACATTTGTATTTCTGGTGAAAGAAAACATTTTAACACCTGAAGAGAATTTAGACTGTATTTCGCAATATCATTAACAGATCATATTGACATTTTAAGACAATATATTTTTATTTGGTCACACATTTTTAAAATTCCTCTGATTAATCTAATGAAAAAAATCAGGAAAATATCAAAATTGTCATTTTCTGGTGTCTTTTTTTCATAGTAACATATATTCCAATGTGTGTGTGTGTAGGTTAAGAAATTTTGAACAGTTCTGTTAACTATTAGGTACAAACATCATCTCACGTTATCTTTTTATGCTGGACAAGAACAAACATTGCTTTGCATAGGTAGTATTTTCAGTGGCGATAGCTTTTCTGCCTTAACCAGAAAGGAGCGGAAAGGAAGAACTATAAAGGAAAATGGTGGTTAGCATTCCTCTTTAGCCTAATATACGTGTTAAAAAATTGCACAGATCATTTCATCAGATTGCACAGAAAATGTCATCAAAGTTTAACACAGGGTAATTAAAATATTTCAAATCTAACTGGTGTTACAGGTTTGTCAGTCCAGTAGCTGCAACTGGAGGAAGGAAGAAGTCATTTGAGAGATTCTCATTTTGAGAAGCCTTCTAAACTCTTCAGGTTTATCTACAACCTGCTAAGCAAACTTGTGCCTGTCAGAGATGAGAAAATGTCATTTTATGTTTATTCAAGGACATCATGAAAGACAGAATACTGCACAGATAGTTGAGGAATTCCAACAACATTAAAGAGACAAGAAATGAGCAGCAATCATTTCACTCAGCATGTCTCTTCTCTGTATGCTAGGCACTTCTCTTTGAATGCAAAAGAGCTTAGAGGTGGGACTTCTGGACTGATATCAAAGGTTATAAACCTTTTGATTAGAAGAGCTTTCAGTTAAGCACTTCCTTTGCCTCCAATATGTGGCCTTTCATTTATTTTTATTTTTAAGGGCCATTCTATTCTATGAAATTAAAATTAGTTACACCACAAGTGGTTTTTCAGGAAAATACCTTTTTTTCACAAAAAAAAAGTAACTCATACAAAATGTTACAAAGAAAATTAGATACAAAAGGAGTGAAAATGCATGTATTTGTCTGGTCTGAATGACTACACAAAATTACATATTTAAACCATATTCTAAATTATAGCTGAAAGAAAGAAAAAATAATGGGCAGTAAAATGAGACTTTGAAATGAAAGATTGAGTAAAAAAGAATAAATAAAGTTTTATAGAAAATTTTAAAAGGAAAATTAATTTTCCAGTGCTATGTAGGTATCTATTGAACCTATTAAACAGTAAAAGCAATCATCACAGAAAATGAAATTTCTTTAACACATAGACAACATTGTGAAAATTGTTATTCTTTCCATCATTTGTTTGCAGGTTACAAAGCTAATAAAAAAACTGAAAAAAAAAAAAAAGACACAAAAATCCAAAGTCCACTGTTAAATAAAATAACCAAAACCAGGCATTAATCTATTTTTTCTTTTCATATTATATGGACAGATACTTCGTTCAGAACTGAAACAACCGAATAGCTATCATAGTCTGACCTTGCATCCTCAGTGCTCTGCATGAAGGCATTTTTCTCCATGAATAGACCTAAAAGATTCTTTCTCTCCATTTTTCTACTCAGAACTGCAGCAGAAATTCTGTACATAGATCAGTTTCAGTATATTTTAAGCATAAAGGTGCCATGTTCTGGGTAACCCTCTTAGTATTTTCTTCAATAGTATGTATCATAGGATCATTTAGGTTGAAAAAGACCTTTAAGATGATCAAGTCCAACCGTTAACCCAACACTGCCAAGTCCGTCACTATACCATGTCCCTAAGCACCACATCTACACGTCTTTTAAATACCTCCAGGGTTGGTGACTCAACCACTTCCCTGGGCAGCCTGTTCCAATGCTTGACGACCCTTTGGCAATTACATTTTTCCAAATATCCAATCTAAGCCTCCCCTAGTGCAGCTTTAAGCCATTTCTTCTTGTTCTGTTGCTTGATACTTGGGAGAAGAGACCAACACCCACCTCACTACATCCTCCCTTCAGGTAGTTGTAGAGAGCGATAAGGTCTCCCCTCAGCCTCCTTTTATCCAGACTAAACAACTTCAATTTCCTCAGCCCCTCCTTATAGGACTTGTGCTCTAGACCCTTCATCAGCTTTGCTATCCTTCTTCGGATGCGCTCCAGCACCTCAATGTCTTTGTTGCCACGAGGGGCCCAAAACTGAACACTGTATTTGAGGTGTGGCCTCACCAGTACCAAGTACAGGGGAACGATCACTTCCCTGGTCCTGCTGGCCATACTGTTTCTGATATAAGCCAGGGTGCTGCTGGCCAACTTGGCCACCTAGGTGCACTGCCCAGGTGTATGATTTGGAAACACTTTCTTTCTCAGTCTAGTTAGAAAGCCATAGAAACTGAATGGTGTTTTACAAATACTTTGCAACATGTGTGCTTGCCTTAGATACCACCCCTCAGTTGTGATTCTTATCATGTGATATCCCTTTTCATTGTACCATATAGCACAATTTATGCCTACATTTTCTTTTCTCTTTAATTCTCTTGAGATCTTTATGGTTTTTCCTGGGTTACAAAAAAATGAAGCAAGTAATGAACATTAGACCTGCTGCAGATGAAGAAACACTACTTTATACCCATTAATCAAAGCCATTTAAAGAATTTCATGTTTTGATAGCAGCACATCTCTATTTGTCTTACATATTTTGTTGCAATGACTTCTTTTGTTCAGAACCTTACAGTAAGCCTCAGGCACGAGGACACTTTGCTTAAGTAAAGAATGTTGTCTCTGGCTATAATTTAAACTCTGGCAGCTGGCACCCTCTTACATGTTAAATTAAAGCATTTTACAGTGATGAATCAAACAGATCCAAGGGCAGAATACAGCCCTGAGGAAGCAGCAGTTTTGAGAGATGGAAGATTCCATCTGCAATTGTTTTCTTGTCTTAAAGACAGAGAGACACTCTATTTTCCCTTTACTCTCCACAATTTCCCAGCACTTTGTGCTTTTACGAAAGCTATCAGCATTAGATACATCAAACTCCATTCACTCCAAGCACCCCTGGATAACTTACTCATTTCCCCAGCCTCCAGTCTGACTTGCCGGAGAAGGTCTGCCAGCCCAGCCTGTTCAATAGCCATCTCCGCAAGTCAACACAGCAGCTCCAGATGGAAGACAGGGCAAACATCTCTCTCCAGAGTTATCAACAATTCAGTTTCCATCAATCAACCAGCAGCTGGGAATGAAGAATCATTCACTGCTTTGCCTGGCTCACTCATGCCAAAGACACAGTACATTAGAGCTGTGCTTTCCTTCTCATCCCCTCCTTGGGGAAGGAAAAGCCAGAAGCCTCTCACAGATTTCCCACATGGCTACTCAGCCCACTACTTCCAAGCATCACACCAAACTTAGTGTATGAAGGGGATTTTGGCTTAGCATTTTGACTTGGTTTTTTTAATTCAGAGAACAAAGCCTTCTGGCTTGTTAAGCCAAGAATGTGGTTTACAGGTGAGATCAAGTCAGTTTTGTCTCCATCCAATAGACTGAGGAGCATTACATGTATTATTCTAATGACAAAGTAGCAAGCGATTGGCAAGCCAAAGGCACGTCTGGGTTAACATGTGGGAAGCAAGCACACTGAATAAATGTGATTGCTCATGCCCATTCTGCAGTTGGTAGAAGTAGTAATTGTTGGCGGGTGAACTGTGATAATGGTGAGAATCTAGTTTCTGCTCTATAGTAGCAGACATGGCAGGAGGTGGCTGTTCCTTGAGCCAAGACAAAAATGGAGAGTGAACAGTTGGAGCACTCTGGTAGCAGAGTTTTGGCACGAAGCTGCACAGCAAAAGCTACATCGTGCCAGCATGACCTGCTGAGTGGTGCTCTCAGCCATCACCTGCATGTGTGGATGACTGCGGAAGCTGATACCTTGGAGGATATGAAAGAAAAAATCTTCGTGGAAAACAAATATGTAGTCTGAACAGTATCTTCTAATCTGTTACAAATGCAAGCAGAAATACCAGAGAATAATCTTCTGCTCAGAATTACGTGAGCTAGCAGATATAGCCCTTGGTTTCCATTGAATTAATAACTTTCCACCACCTAACAAGGATGTTTGCTTTTATAGGAGATCATGGGCCTGCCTAAGTGGGAATGGTGTCGCCACCTGCAGCAGAATGCCTTACTGCTCTTTTCAGGAAGGACATTCAGTGGCCAAAATTTGCCTCTCCATACTGTGAGCAGGCCTGGAACTCAGAAGACCCCTTTGGGGAGAATTTTTAAAGCATTAACCCAGGCATTTCTGCCACACATTTGATAACAAGAGGGAGCTGAAACAAATCTACACCACACAAAGTATTTTCAGTTTAGATGCCTCTATTTGATGAAAACTCTGTCAAAGACATAGTTCTGATTCTTACCTTTGGCTAAATGTGCAATAATGTTATTTTCCTGTGCTGCCTGGGCAAAGTGGGCAAGATCACTTTGCATCATTTCTAAAGTATTCATCTATTAAAAATTTGACTCAAATATTATTGGCATTGCATATCTGGGGGAAAAGGAACAGTGAGCAGTTAAAAGAAAATCATAAACTGCAGGACAGACAGGCACAAAAAAATCAACCCAAGAGGGAAAAAATGGTAAAGAAAGAAATTCAGCTGGGAAATGAAATAGTACTATATACAAATTGTATATAGAAAGAAAAAGATAAGAAGGAAATCTGCTTCTGTAGGCTAGCCTTTTGTGAGCATTACTTTTATCCCTAGTTTCTATATACGTAGCAGACCTTGCTTTTGCAGAAAACCGTGCATTAGGATAAGAAAACTTGAATCACCTATGGGGAAAAAGAGAAAGGCCATAGGGCTAAATCATGGGAGTCAAAGATTGGAAACATTGAACTAAATGTAGAAAGCCAAAAAATACGGTGACAAATTAATAAATTCTACATAGTTGCTTCATTCAACATAAGACATTGTTCACTGTCTCTAGTCCTGGGAGATGCTTTATTCACCTAGAAACCTGTCTTCGGTCTGTCCGAAACAGTATTTTAGTTCTAAGATACAGAGATGTCATTAAAAGGAGGGCATCTGACATTGCCGTAGGGCTTCCCAATTGAAAAAGTGCTCTATCAATCAGATGAGGGAGTTTGGCATCTTTGTATTGTTACTACCTACTGAAGTTAAATAAAAAATTATACCTTCTTTGCACCTTTTATACTTCGGAGTCTCCAGGGAAATCAGACAGATCGCAACTGAGTTAAGATTCCAAATTGTCAATCAGAAGCAAAAGGAGTTTTCAACATTTTAAGTAGGGCAAGTGGATCACTCCCCCAGTTTTATCCAAGGGAGCGGAATAGCAAAGAAATTCAGCCGGACTCTGACTTTGACCCTCTTTCTTATTTCCCATAGCAGCACCGAACAGAATTTCTGTAACCTATTGACAAGACTCTCCAAAATTTTAATATCCCCTCCTCCACCCTCATCTTTTTCCCAAAATCATAATCACTAGAAGCCTGCGTGCAAGTCAGTGATAAAGTAGGCTTGTTTGTAGTTTTAAAAAATGTCTGTTTCCATAGAACAGTGTTCTGCTCATTCTTAAGCTTTCTTCTCCCAACCCACCTGTCACAACTCAAAAATGTCATGTTAATGTTTTATAGGCAGACTCCTCCTGGCTTCTTTGTAGAAACAGCAGCATCCTTGAATAATTTATACCGGTGTGTTTCTGCTCTACTTTTTCCCTGAACTTCAGTAAGCTTCCATGAAGGACAGAAAGAAGGAATCAAAGAGGTAAATGCTATCAAGTATCTGCTTCTGCATCCTGTGTTTGTCCTCCATCATCCTCCCCTGTCTGGAAAGATGGGAAAGGAAATTCTTCTCTGAGAAATGTTAAGGGTTGAATTCAAGTTCAAGACCGGCAAGGCTTTCCAATAACAGCTACAAGGATCATAACAGGTAAAATCAGGTTGAGCAAAGACCTGCTTGTCAATATTGTGCTTAGCATCATAACTGAAAGATGTTTTAGCAAAATATGGGTCAAAGAGGGAGTTTGACCATGTGGGAGTCTCCACCCAAGGTCTTACACTGCTTCCCAAGCTGTTCTGTAACTTATATCATTCACACTTTTGCTGAAGCAGTTTTAAAAGCAAAACAAAACAAAACAAAGCAAAGCAAAAACACGTACATATAAAAAACACCACCCCTCCCCGAAAAAAAAAAAAATTGCTGTAATCTTCAAAGGCTGCAGGACAGTTTAAGATGAAACACAGAACATGAGAAAGGGGTGGGGGCCTCTGGCAGCAGCCGCTAACAGGGCAACTGCACTCTGCTCCAGCTGCCTCCAGACGGCAGACACCTGAGGGCAGCCCAGACCTGTCACCCAGGGGTGTGCGCTGCCAGCCTGCTGCCTGATGCGAAGGTGGCATCAAGGGCAATCTCCCGGCCAGGGCTAGTGCTTGCCCCTGCCTGTTTCCTGCCCCCTGATGTGCCACCCTCGGTGCGAATGCCCTGGTTCACAGCAAACATCGTTCTTCTGCCAGGCATTTCTGCAAGGCTGCCATCAGCATTTGCTGAGGACAAGCCACCTGATCTTGCATTTGGGGTTTATGACTAACTACTCCAAAGGAATGACCTTCTTGGTCACACTTTCTCAAGATAAGTATGAAACTCGAACTATATTATTATTTTGCAGCTTCCTATTTGTTACGGTAGAAACCAAGTGGTTACTGTAAGTATCTAGGTGCCCAGAGATGTGGGTCTTACCCCCAGCTCTGCCCTGTGCCAGAGCCTGGTTCTTCAAAGTGAGGAGATAAAGATAGCTGTTTCTGATGCCACACAGGGCACATCGCTGCTCTCGTTGCAGAGGCTGGTGTACCTAAGCCTTGCTGAGCTCATGCAGCCTGTAAACTTTGAAAAAGCCTTTTGTAAAGTTTATACCAGTACTACTGTCTCCTATGCTACACAAGGAAATGTAGTCAAACAACCAAAGGAATTTGTGTCTTTGAAAAAAAGCTTGATGGTTTACTTTGAATTATTTTTTTTCTAGCCAAAATCAAGAAATGACACCTAAATCCCACTGGACTCATGTGGTGTCACAAGGAGACCCAATATTTTAGCCTCATTATCTTGGATACATCTGGAGGACTCCAGGTATTTAGCTGTCATACGTTCTTTACTGCAGTGCTGATCTTCAGACCAGAACAGTTTATCCCCATAGGCATTCTCCCTCTTTGCCTGTCTTTTCAACTCACCTTCTCCACTTAAGGCAGATAAATGATTGTCAGTGTTTCACACCGCAAATCAAAACTAAGTCTGCAGTATGTACAGGCTATTCCTAATCCGTTAACTGAACTGGATAAGAGCACATCTGCAGTGACACAGGGTAAAAGCTTTCAGCTGAGCATTTGCCATGTACTGAACTCTGAGTTACCTGTGATAGGTAAGAAACAATGGCATTTTAGAAGCTAGCCCAAAATGCCACTCAGGAAACTATTTATTAAACGTTTGAAACCAAAATACTGAACCTGGATGACTACATGATTTAGCCTTCTCCTTATCAATTTCTCAAAAGTGCAGAGAATATATATCTTCATTGCAGTTATTGAAACTTATGCTAGCCTACCTGATATACCTTTACCAGCTAGTGCAGAGGTTGCTAACACTGAAGCCAAAACATCACAAAACTGCAGAGACTAACTCCGTGATATATTTCTCCAGCTTTCTCTATGAGGCTAGTAATAGATTCTATTTTTCTACCANCTAGCCTACCTGATATATCTTTACCAGCTAGTGCAGAGGTTGCTAACACTGAAGCCAAAACATCACAAAACTGCAGAGACTAACTCCGTGATATATTTCTCCAGCTTTCTCTATGAGGCTAGTAATAGATTCTATTTTTCTACCACTATTTGGTAGTGGTACCCAAGTAATCTTGTGATGTAAAACTTTCTTTGTTATATCAACAAAAAATGAAGTCACGCTTTTACACGACACATGGAAAAACCATAAAGAAAATTGCTATTTCCTGATTTCAAAAAGCCTATCTGAACTACGGGAAACTTTCTTAACTGCCTTCATAGCCACAGAAATTTATTTATGTTGAGAGTATGCAACTGTAAATTTTAATTTTAGAAGGACCGAAGTATAATTTTGCTCATAAAATATAAAAGATAATAAAGTAAGAGGTCAGATGTTTTTAGCCTTAATAAACAGCATCATTATGATTTAGATATCCGTCGTAAGTTAACTCCAAATCAATATTTGACACTTGCACTATATTTAAATTATGTTGCTGTAAAGTGCATTAAGACTTCATTGTTGTGAATAAAGTTATTCCACAGATCAAAGAAGGGCCAATGTGATAAACAAGTTATAACTGTGAGTATGTTTCCCACAATAAAATTCCAAAATCCATCCTAAATAAATCTTGTGTAATATCTCATTATAACTCATAATTTAGTTATATGAAAAATTAAAGAAATGAATAATGTTTATTCGCTAAAATTCTATATGTTTTATCTCTGCCTTTAAGAATCATTTCACATAATAATTGATTGCTCAAGGGTGAATAAGAAAAACTTCACAAAATTATTTTAGAGCTTTGGGACCTATGAGAGGATGTGATATGTACTTATCAGACCTCTAGAAACCACAAGTATAGTGAAATCTCTTATCACTATATGAGGCAGGGATTAGCAAATACACTTCCTTTATTAGCGTGACAATTGATTGGCGGAAAATCATAGTTACATTGCACGCTCCTGAAGTGGAGCAGGTAAGTGTTTTCAGACATCAGCTATGCAGTAATAAGACCATGCACCATGGTGGTGCCAGGATGGGGAGAGCTATTGGATCACCCTGAAGTTGTTTCATCCCGCTGCTTACCCTACATAGCAACTTGTGCTGTTACTGGGCTATACAGTGCTAAAGCTGCAAGCACGGTGGGAAATGAGCTTGGCATAGGAATGTGCTCCCAACTTTTGACTAATTCAGTCAGTTTAGCTGAACTAAAAGTTACGCTTTCCAAGTTAAATTAAAATTAGCTAGAATGTTCTAGACATTAGTAATGGCTTTGGTAAGGAATAGATTTTCCTGTGAGGCCAAAAAAAGCTTAATAAACTTCAAAGTGGAAAGGGTAAAATGAAACATCCATACAAATCAAAAGATGTAAATGAATAACTGATCAAAAGCCCAGTTCATTTATTGCTCTGAATTCTCTGCTGCTTTCCTCATCTCTTTTGGCTATACTCTCCTGAGAAATTGTGTTAACTAACTTACCCAAGTCCTTCATCGGCTCCTGCTAATACGGAAAGTCAATGGCACTAGGAATGAGTCTTCTGCTACTGCAACCTGAAGTCTGGTAAAATCTCTCAAAGATCATGGGAAAGGAGTTGAGCAGGGTAAAAACACTTGCCGAAACAAAGCCGTTCCCCACAGAATTTTCAAGGCAAGAACATCGTCTTGGTTGTGTGTGAGCTCCAATGTGTACCAGTGGCATTTCCAAAATCAGAGGTCTCATCCACATCGAAAGTCAGAATGATCCCAATTAGGAACTGCAATTTTCAAATAGCCATAGCCAGATGGCAGCAGCTACCCCAGTTGGACAGCCTGAAGCTCATTGTACACCTTCACAGCATACGGACATGCACTTAAATTTTGTCACGAGTGTTTGCTTTACAGGATTGTAAGCAAAGGCAGAAGTTTTTGTAAAGGCAATTGACAGCAATGAAATTTCCTCTCAGTTTTGGTCTCCGATGTGTGTTTGCTTTTCGAGGCAGACTGCCCAGGAGCCAGACCCTCATACAGTCACTGTACAGACAGAGAAAGAGCATACCAGCCTGCCCTCTGACCCAGCCACAGCTGCAGATTTATACTTTGCTAACACCTTAGACTACAGTTATGACCTGTATCACTGATTTTTCCTCCACTACAAGCCTACTCCATTTTCTAGTCTCACAGAAAAATGCCAGATCAATATTAAGACCCCAATGTCAGGAATTTAGGGAAAGATCACAATCTCTTGTGCCTTGCCGTCAATTAATTTCTTTTCCCACCACCCCTTCCTACAGAACAGGCCTGGGCTTCTCTTCCAGGGAAGGCTGTTGTGAAGTTTGTAATGTAGCAGCTCTAATACCTCACTTCTTCCAAATCCCAGTGCCTTATTAATCTGACTATAGTAATATTATTCATTCATAGTTGAGGGGTCCTAAAGATTTGTATTGAGCCATATTTATATTGAGTCGTTTCTCATTAACGCCAAAGGCAGTCTGTCAACTGCGATAGGAGTCTATCTTATTATCTTAATTCAGTGTATGTGTCTGTGGCAGAGTGACAGTTAAATAAATCAGAGAAGACCTGTGGGCTTCTAACTTGTTACTGAGTGTCTCTCTTTCCATAACTGATCTGGTATCTGGCAGGGATGAGAGTATGGATGAGAGCCAGCTTGCTAAGGAGACAGGCAATGCTGATGGTGGAACAACTGGAAAAGGAGAGACTGTTATTATTGAAGTGTTGTGATAAGAGCGTGTCTTCAGGCGACATTGGAGAATTTTTGCCGACATTTGAAAGATGAGATAAATGGAAAAGTGAATTACATATTTTCGAAACTTTTTATTTTGGTGCAAAGTAACTCAGAGACAAGGAATTCTAGAAGAATGTGCAAGTTCAGTTTTCACTCTTCTGGCTTCTGAGAGGCATATGGAACTGAGATGCTGGTGACAGCACAGAGTGGACAGGTGTTTGTTTATAAGAAGATGCCTGACAGAAAAATACTCACTGAATGCATTGCGTTATATATTTGGTCATTGTAAATATTTGGCAGAGTAATGAAGCACTTTGGAATGTGAACAGGGTTTGCTGTTTGCATATGTAAATAAACTAATCATAGTATAAAAAACTCAAAGTAAATTTTTTAAAACGTCAAGAACAGAAAAAAAACGAGAGAAAAAATAATGCTGAAAACCATATGTGACAAACAACAAAAACTTTAACATGTTTAGATATTCTTCTAAGCAGAGTTGTACAACTACCCAGCTACAGAGAGAGACAGAAAATAAAACTAAAACTTTTTTGGTGTTGCTGCATATATATATGCGTAGCACTGCCCCCGGAGATCATCTAAGGAACATAAAGGTGCACACATCCATGGGACATGACAAAACGCATCCACAAGTCCTGAGGGAACTCGCGGATGAAGTCGCTAAGCCACTATCTATAATTTTTGAGAAGTCATGCCAGTCTGGTGAAGTTCCCACTGACTGGAAAAGGGGAAATATAATCCCCATTTTTAAAAAGGGAAAAACGGAGGACACGGGAAACTACAAGCCAGTCAGTCTCACATCTGTGCCCAGCAAGATCATGGAGCAGATCTTCCTGGAAACTATGCTAAGGCACATGGAAAATAAGGAGGTCATTGTGACAGCCAACACAGCTTCACTAAGGGCAAATCATGCCTGACAAATTTGGTGGCCTTCTGCGATGAGGTGACAGCATTGGTGGACAAGGGTAGAGCAACTGACATCATCTATCTCGAATTGTGCAAAGCAGTTGACACTGTCCTGCACAACATCCTTGTCTCTAAATTGAAGAGACATGGACTTGACAGATGGACCACTCACTGGATAAGGAATTGACTGGATGGTCGCACTCAGAGTTGTAGTCAGCGGCTCGATGTCCAAGTGGAGACCAGTGACAAGTGGTGTTCCTCAGGGGTTGATATTGGGACTGGTGCTGTTTAACATCTTTGTCAGTGACACAGAGAGTGTGACTGAGTGCACCCTCAGCAATTTTACCAACGACACCAAGCTGTGTGGTGCAGCTGACATACTGAAGGGAAGGGAAGCCATTCAGAGAGACCTTGGCAGGCTTGAGACGTGGGCCTGTGCAAACTGCATGAAGTTCAACAAGGCCGAGTGCAAAGTCCTGCACATGGGTCAGGGCCATCCCAAGCACAGATACAGGCTGGTCGGAGAATCAATTGAGAGCAGCCCTGAGGAGAATGACCTGGGAGTGCCGGTTGATGAGAAGCTCAACATGAGCTAGCAATGCATGTTCACAGCCCAGAAGGCCGACCGTATCCTGGGCTGCATTCAATGAAGCATAACCCGCAGGTCGAGGGAGGTGATTCTTCCTCTCTACTCTGCTCTCGTGTGACCCCACCTGCAGTATTGCATCCAACTCTGGGGCCCAAAACATAAGAAGGACATGGATCTGTTTGAGTGAGTCCAGAGGAGGGCCACAAAGATGATTAGGGGGCTGGAGCACCTCTCCTATGAAGGCAGGCTGAGAAAGTTGGGGTTGTTCAGCCTGGAGAAGGCTCCGAGGAGACCTATAAGGCAGCCTTCCAGTACCAGGCAGGGGCTACAAGAGAGCTGGAGAGGGACTTTTTACAGGGGCATGGAGTGATAGGACAAAGGGTAATGGTTTTAAACTGAAAGGGAGTAGATTTAGAGTAGGTATTATGACAAAATTCTTCACAATGTGGGTGGTGAGACACTGGAGCAGGTTGCCCAGAGAAGTTGTGGATGCCCCCTCCCTGGAAGCTTTGAACGCCAGTTGGATGGGGCTTTGAGCAACCTGGTCTGGTGGAAGGTGCCCCTGCCCACGGCAGGAGGCTTGGAACTAGGTGATCTTTAAGGTCCCTTCCAATCCAGACTATTGTATGATTCTATTATATTTGAATTCTCTAGTATATTAAGAAGTCCAATTAGTATACTCAGATATTTGTATCAAAGTAATTAAAGTATGCAGAGCAACATGCTTTTATTTTCTTAAATAGTGTAAATAGCACAACCAGCTTATCCAAAGACTGTTTCTGACAAATTCAGCAGTAACTTTCCGTTTGCTTCGAAATGTTTTACTGTTGTCTTTTATAAAGATATGAACAATTGTAAACATATGACAAATACTTCCTGTATTTTTTCTTCATTTTTTTCGAAGGGTAGTTTTGGGAATAATCTTCAAGGCTCAACTCTGTTATTTATTTTACTTTAGCAAAAGAACAGAAAAAACTCTTTTCTCCCAGCATAACTAAAAAGTCTTTTTACCCTGTGGGAGTTCTAGTCCTCCTGAAACCGTATTAGTAAAGAACTAGGGGGAGGGGGAAGAAAGAAAGAAGTTGTTAAATGCCTGTTTTCTCACATATCTGCCTAATTTCAGTGGAATTTATTTTGCTGATAATAGTGGTGGGAACCAAGGTACAATTTCTACAACATGATTTCTACAAGCGATACTTAGATACAGGAATTGTCTAAAATTCATTTCTAGGATAGTGAATTCTTCAAAGGTACATTTTAATTTTCTTTATAGCAAAACAAGGAAGGACTGAATTCTTCAGCACAATGTTGCTGTGAAGATTAAAATGCCAAAATACTTTTGTTATTTTCCCATCTTGCTTATACGTGTATATTGATTTTTTTCTTTTATATTAGTCATTCCTGAGAAGCTTGAGACTGAAAAAATAAATTACATGGACCTGCTAGCAGTAAGCGTGAAGAGAATGAAGTATTTTTCATAGTCTCCTGTTCAGTATTTTGTTTGAACATACAGAGAGTTCTTTTGGGCAGACTTTTGCAGCAGGTGACTGAGGCAGGGGTCTGTCACAACATCTGGCACAGATTTTGTTGAAACAGGATGGATGCCACACAGCTTTCCATAAAAACACACCGCACATCTGTGTGTCTTTGAGCACAGTGGCACAACTCTTATGTGCAGCATTTTTACCTGCTCCAAGACCCATGCACTACAAATAGCTGACCAGGGAGTCGCAATGACCGTGGGAGTACCGAGTGGACGTGATACTACAGCGCTTCTTAAAGGAGTGAAACAGAAGCGCGTAGGAGAGCATAAGGAGTAATCACTTGAATGAGCCATGTGCTGCATTTCTATACACTGATAGTTTGTTGAGTCTGAACCAGAATAAAATAATGCACTCTGCTAGTTCAGTTCCTTGCGTCCTAGAAATTACAAACCTACGCAAAGAAAATCGCTACTTATAGTTAAGTCATTCAGAGAGCAAGTATGGGATACAATGGACAAAGAAAAAGAAAGCAGTACAAGTGATAGAAGGCTCCCTGTTGCCGTATCACGTTTACTATCCCCGCATAGGTTCTTGAATGCAGATTAGGCGAGAAAAGGCTCTGCAATAGGAGACAGAAATAAACACTAGGAATTCCCTAATGCTTACAGTTCAATTGCATTGCTCCATAACTTCCTGAAGAATGGAGAGTTTAAGAAAAATAGAGGTTCTTTCTTTCTGGTTGGACATTTTTAAGATATCTTTTGTAAGACCACATAAAATGATTTAGTTCTCAAAGAATAACTGAATTACATAAATAAAACATTACATAAAAGACATCTCGGTACAATTTATGTGAAGTGAATTTCACAAGGACCAGTCTATTGTAGAAAATTCAACTTATCTCTTCCTGATCCTTTTATTCTATCTAAACATAGAAATTTATGTCAGTCCAAAAAAAAATCTATTACTGTTTCTCATAACTGAATCCATTATTTTCCCTCTATGATCCATCAGGTAAAAACAAGTGCAATAGATAGCTCTAGCAGAACCTTGAACATAAAAGGCCTCAAGAAGAGAATGAGATAAGTTAAACCCATCTCACTGTGCACTATAACTGGAAATGATAACCCTGATGTTTAATTTAAATCAAGTCATAGCAAAGACTTGCGACTATAATTTTAATCTGTCATATAAATAAAATTATTATAAAATGGAATTGGAGTTGGAAAGGTATAGTTTTGCTTGTTGCATTGCCTGTAAGCAAATTGAACTCTGTGAAGGTTTATTACCCTTTGCCGCACTCTTTCTTCAGTCTTTCTTGGTAATGAATCCATTTGACTGCAAAAACGTGGAGAGAAAGGGCTGAAAACAAATGATTGATTTTCCACATTACTCTTTATTTCCAGAGCTTTGCTGATTCCATTGCACCGCTGATTTTTCTCTCCTTTGTTCCTCTGCCAGCCCACGGAAAAAGAGATCCAAAATTACAGCTCATATTAGAGTGGCAGCATTTCACTGGTATAACGGCAGTTTACAGACAAGCAAAATAAGGGAGCAAGTGTAAGTGCACGGATTTAAGCCAGAAAGAGGAACCACTGGATCTCGTAGCAGCATCTGTGCCTTCCAAGGTTGGTCTCAGCTGGGCTGTAGACAGTAGCAAAGGGGCTCTACCAGGCACCAGACTTTCAACTGGAGGAACCCAATGCAAAAGAAAAATTAATGTCCTGGCCCCATAACGTAACTGCCTTCCTGCCTTTCCTCGCTTTCTGCTTCTGCTAAGAAAATAGGATGCACTGGTCGCAGGACACACACCATTGGACGGGAAATGGTGTTCAGGCTTGGAAGACACAGACTGACTGCACTTCTTCACCTACAGTACGTTGCCTTGGGGAGGCCAAATATGCACAGGCTGTGTCAAAGACGAATACAAAGCAAACTAATTTCTTTGATGAAGTGCCTGCATCGAGACACACCAAAGTGAACCTACCTCCTGCTTTCAGAAAACCAGTGCTGCTGCTTGTCTCCCACCCTGGGCCAGCACATACTAGAGGCAGCTGGCAGATCCAAACTCCATTAACTAGCTGCGGCTGTGCAAGCATGCAAAGAGAAAGTACAAGAGATAAAATGGCAGGACGCAGCAGCAGGGGAACATGCCTGCCGGCAGCAGCCCAGCATGCCAGGCCGTATCACCCAGAGGCCTTCATATGCGGGTGCGCGCTCCTCACACAGCTCTGCAGGGTGCAGCTCGCTTGCAGCTTCTGCTTCTTTCAGCTAAAGGTGGTTCATGAGGCCACACTTGGCAGAGGGAGCTTGAAACAGCTAATTTCAGTTTACAGTATGTTAGGTTATTACACACACCCCCTCCAGCAAAGAGTCTCATCTTTCCTGGATACTTTCACAGCAGCAAACAGAAAGAAACCTGCCAGGGGTGCTTCAGAGGAGAATTGTGATTTTGTTTCACTGGTTCACTGTCTCAAAGAGTCTCTCCTTTGAGTCTACGAGAAATTAAGGAGACAAAGTATTCAGCTTAGCTGGACGAACAGACCAGTTAGTTTAGGAAGATATTTATTGTACAGGTGTGCTTTCTTTGGAATTACTGGTGTCATTTTGTTTGAGTCCTACAAGATCCTGCTGACTTCCACTTGAGGGCAGAGGCCAGCACAGAGCAGCTTGGACCAGTTGGTATAAACCAGAATTCTGAAAAATTTGTTGTTTTCCTGATGTCAATTTTTTTTTCCCCTGGCAACTCAGCTCCTGGGAACTGCACATGTTTGTGCTTTTTAAGATTATATTTCTTTCATCAACAGGTTTTTTGAGTTGGGCAAACTCAACTTTATTTGTAACATTCTTAATGTTTTAAGCCTGAAAAATCATCCAGATTGCAAGTCTGATGCAGAGATCTTTCCAAATAACAGCACTCCTATTCTTATTACATAAACCTACTCCATGGGATTTGCTAACCCGATACTGGAACAGTGTTAGACACAGCTCACAGCCAGATGAGACACATGGACTGATGGGGGGTTGATAATCATAAGTAACATATTTTAGGACCCATAAGCCACTAGCTAGCATGAGTCTCCACACAAACACAGAGGACAGCAGGAAAATTTGCGTGGGAGTCTCCCAGCTCCTTCCATGCCAATTCTTATCAGGATGGGTTTGGCAATGCCATTTAAGCTCCTCTTCTTTCAGAGTGGATGATAACTTTCCCAAATTGCATGGATGCTGTGACAGCTAATTAATTATTGCTGTATTGTGCTTTACAAATGTAATTAGTATATAGAGGGTTAGTAGGGAGGAACACTGCACAGAAAATGAAGGTGAACAGAGACAGAATGCTAGAAAGTGTGGTAAGATAGAAAAAGGAGAAAAACAATAACTAAGGAAAGGAGTTTTGAATAGCAAGTACGTAAGAGATGTGTGTGAAAGGTGTGCTGCCTTCCAAAAGCAGAAGGGAAAAGGAAATTAAAAATTAGAAGCAAAGACATTGAGATGAATGGATTTGAAGTATAAAGAGAAGAAAAGAAAACAAAAAAAATCTAATAAAAGGCACCCAGCCTTTAAAGTAATGAATCTTTTCATTTATTTATAGGAAAATGGTAGCACATTTATACTGAGCTCACACTATGTTAACACAGTACAGCTCTTAATTCCTGAATTATGTTATTAAATAATTAACTGATGAATCATAAGTAAATAATTCAACCTTGGTTCTCTAAACCTCACAATTGAGAACATAAAACTGTTACAGTGATATCACACTTTAGCAGAACCAATATTGTAGTTAATCAGAAAAAATGAAAAAAAATTCTAAAATCTGTAGCCATAAAGACTTCTAGCAGAAGCACCTGGGCTCCATTTCCCCATAGAACAAAATAAAATGGATCATCTATTATTTAAAACCTCTATATTAAATTTACATCTGGAGAAGATGGAAGCATGGATTCCTAGTTCCTCTGCAAAACAGACCTGCCTGGCCTTGTCTTGTTAGAGACAGTCTGTGATTTGGATGGCAGGATAGGAAGGAGTATCACTGCAAAAGGCTAAGGCAGTCGAGTTCATGTTAAAATATCATTTCCTCCAATATGACTAAAATGAAGAACCATAAAACAAATCTTCACACTCCAGTAGACAATAACTCATGGGTTCCGTGGCACTACTTAACAACATTAAGAACAAACAGCTTCAAGAATATAATAATCGTGTTTATTCTTGTAAAAGAGGAACAGTAGACAAACTAAAAAAGATCACTCTTTGCAGCCACAAAATAAAATAATTCCTTTTCTCCCATGAATATCTGTTTTATTTTCTGATACAGCAAAAGCACAGTCACGGGATTTTTTTTTTTTTTTTTTACAATGAGAGGACTCTGGAAGCACAGATCCTGCTGTGCAGTGCCATCACATTCCTTCACAAGCACAACCTGGTAGGAACGAAAAATCTAAACAACAGCAAATAATTATTCCAATAAAGAAATGACAAAACGCTACAATGGTTATTGAGCAACACTCATTTCATTTCTTCATTCTTGCTATCTGTTATTTAAAAAATAAATAGAAGATATTTTATTTTTCAGAAGCCCCCTCTGCTCCATCTTCCTGATGCTTAGTCTGGCAAAACACTTGCCAGCAGCAAAAATTTTAAGTGTCTTTGAGTACCAGCGCAGGGATGAAAATGTACCAGAATTTCTCAGCACCCCATGTTGACTTGCAGCTCTCCCTCAGCCCCTGCCTCGGGGTTCACTTCACCACGGCCTGGGCATGGGCATAGGAAGACGAGTCGGTCTCGAAGTAGCACTCCAGCTGCGCGCAGAGGGCCTCGAAGGTGGGCCGCCCACCCGCCTCCGTGTTCCAGCACTGCAGCATCAGCTGGTAGAATGGCGCCGGGCAGGTCTCTGGCTGAGGAAGCCTGTACCCCTTGTCCAGCATCTGGATCACTTGGTGTCCTGGCATACCTGCAAGGTGAAAGGAGCTCATCAGACTACTTGGGGTCTACCCAGTAACGCCGCACGTCTCCATCTCTTACTGAGACGCGGCAATGGGACGCCCCACCCTGAGGCACACCTGCACGCTGAGGGCAGAGCTGGCCTCAGCAGGTCTCGTTCAACGGCAACAGGACACAGGAGTCACCACTGGAGGATTCCAAACCAGCAGCTAAAAAACACCTCCAGCACTTTCCAGCCCCCTCACCCCAACTACGCCACCCAAAAGGCAGAGCAAATGGGTTCGTCTGGGTGCAAGGCGAAATTTCCTCCACCACCCGGGTTTGCTGAAATTGTTCTTTCACGTAAACTGTTCCTAAATCCCTCTAGTTTCTGTGAGTCCAAAATCTCCCAAGAAAATCTGTCCCACTGCTGAATTTTCCTCACATTTACAAAGTTTTCCCTAACGCCAGCGCTAAGTTTCCTCTGGTGCAGCTATCTGATGGCACCATGCCCACTCTGTCACTGCAGGTCATGGAGAAGAAACCACCCCCCTACCTTTGCTATGCTTTTTTATATCAAGACTATTGTCCCTTTCCATTTCCATTTCCTACTCTTGAAATTAAATCTTAAACTGCATAATCTTTGCTTCTTTTCCCTAGATCTCTGAATGGTGTTTCCTCTGAACATTACCCACTGCCACTATGGATCAACAGAACCCCTTCTCCTAACTGGTTACTGAGGAAAAACTCCTCAAAGTAATACCAAGTAAGCACATAGTCATAGCAAAGTAACATTTTCTACTGTAAAGTTACAGGTGTACTATGCCTTTGCAAAGGGATAATGCCAAACATATTTTCAGACAATACCAAGAATCATGGTGTTACACATCATTTATATTTGAACAGTTTATTTATGTGTGTGTGTGTGCATATGCACTCGCCTATAGTTTATATAAGAAAGAGTTGAGGATTTTTGGCTTTGGTTTTCTTTTTTCTCCCAGAACAGTTTCACAGGAGGTGAGGGTGGGAATCAGAAAGCAAAATCAATCTTTCCTTTTACAGGAAATACCAGTTTGGGACCCTGTGAAATGTAGCTTATGGTGAATGCACCAGCCCTGAGGCCTGTACGGATGCAGCATAACTTTTTTTTGCTTTAGTCCTTCCCTTGTGTTCTGCTCACCAGCACAAAATGAGTCACAGTCAATCATTTCCCTGATACCTTGTGTTATTGGAGCCACGGTTCCTTAAGCATTTCTCATAGTGCTAGGAGTAATAGCTGCTCTCATACCATTAAATCTATTTCTGAGCTTGGTGACACTTTATTCCTAATTCTTGTGATCCTTGTCTTTATGAAGACTCTTCACTGCAATAGTCAAATATGGGGGAAGGTGGTAAAAACACCCTGATTCATTTTTCAGATACCTTCCTGAAGTGCCTGTTCAGCGCTTCACACATAATGATCTGTTCTTCCATGAGATATCCTCAAAAAAAAAATTTTTAAAACCACAAGGGCAGAATGGGGGACAGAAAAATCTTCCCTTTTTCCACATTCCAAGTACTGGCATCTTTGATCTGATGCTGGAGGGAAATAGCCAGTTGGCTTAGATGCCTGTGCAATGCAAGCTAACTCCAGCGAGGAAGCTTGAATGGCTACTAATCACAGTCTTTGGAAAGCTTCCAGGGAGGCTGGGGCAGCCAGAAGGTCTGAGCCACTAAATGGGCCTCATCTGAACAGTCTTCTTTTTCTATTTACAGTTTTAACCCTTTAACATGCCTGTAGTACAGGCACTCAACATTTTTTTGTGTGTGTCTTTCTTAAAGCAAGAAAACATTAGACATCATTCTTTTGGTAAAAGCACTTACCAGCATAAGGCATCTTCCCGTAAGTGATTATTTCGAACAGAAGTATTCCAAACGACCAGACATCTGACTTAACGCTGAATTTGTTGTAGCGGATTGCCTCCGGGGCTGTCCATTTCACTGGGAGTTTTGTTTCAGGCCTAGCTTCATATACGTTTTCATTTTCTACCTGTCATGGGTAAAATGAAGCAAGCCTGATTTCAGATCTGCTTGAGCAAAGCACTTAAGCACCTGACTACGCTAAGCATGTGCTTAATCTTATCCTCTTTTAGCCGAGCACTTGCCTTTTTATGCTATTAAAGCACACACTTACTGAAGTCTATTGTTGAGTTGGACTTCACAGTTGAGAAATGCTACCGTTCATCAGAGGCTTTTCTAAAGCATTTATCATTTCAAGCAAGCACGCAGCATGTGAGTGGCTTGTGATTAATTATGACCTGCTACTGTGAATTCTGGACCTGGCATGCAAGATTTCAAAAATCTGTCAGGAGTGGCAATCTGCTGACACTAGAGACCAAATAGCTTCGCGTCTGGTCTTCAGTAAACAGGGAAGGCAAGAGCAAGAGCTAATGAATTTCGGAACCTTTCTTCTGTGATTTATTACAGTGTTGAAGGGCCATTGACTTTTATAACAATCACTTAAGCAGGTTTCCGGGACCAAAGAACAAACTCCAAGTGATTCAAATTAACATATTAGCTTACAATGGGTCCAGTTATTTCATATAAAGTGAAGATGAAAGACACATAGAAAAAGGAAAATTACATACTCGTGAATTTGCAGAACCATGTCCTTAAAGTTTCATAGCACAGACATCTAAACTTTGTCAACATTTATTCTCTCTTTAATATCTAAACGTAGTTTAGTGTACATCAGTCACATCCAAGCCTTGGTTGGGTTTTTTGCATGCAAATCCAGGCAAAAGTGTACAAGATTTTGTTTCATTGATTGTTTTTAATACAAGACCTATGTTTCCCAGTTGTAACGCCCTACAGCTTTGAAAAGACTGGTTGTTAATGTTTTGTTTCCACATACTGATACAGTTGGCATCTTGACCATAATACTCATCTCTAGAAACAAGAAATTATTTCATTATGCTAATTAATGCATACAGAAATATAGATTTCATTTCTTACACCCACTCCTTTGGGATCTTTGCATGTGACCAAGCTGTTTAGGAGACAGAATATTCCTAAGAAAGTCTGCCAAGATGACTCTATGACGCAGTATTTTAGTAAAGTTCAGTTTTAACAAGAAATGTCAACAGCTGTAAATTATTACCCTCTCTAATAAGGACAGAGGAGAAATATCCATTGTAAGCATTGTTCATTTAAAAACATATATTTTGATGTTAAAAAATGTGCAATCTGAACTTATGCATAACTAGAAAAGTCAAAATTAAGCAAAAAGCACTTTCAAAGTCCCTTGATGCCATTGTCAAGCCATTACTCTATACTTTAGTATGTAATAAATCCACCTCTGTTACATACTTCAATTTCTGCTGCTTGAATGGAAAAAAACAAACAAGAAGCAGAGGGCTTTTTTCTCTCAGTGCAATCAATAAAAACAGTAATAAGACCTCAGAAATTATGGATTACATATTGAAATCCATAAAATATGGCAAATCAAATCTTTCCAACTCTGATCAAATAATTTTCACAGGCAGGAAATCTCATTTCTAAACTACATCTCTTTCCTAGGATGATCTTGGTCAGCGTTACTTGGCATTCCACGTCCTAAGGGGCTAGAGAAAAAAAACAGTGCAATGGCAAAGAACTTGAAACTGCATCAGATTTAAAGCTCTGAGAGCTCACTTTATGAACTCAGCTGTTAGTTGTGGAGAGGAATAAGGTCCTTTTATGATTACTACCTACACTCACAAGCATCACGGAGGGAGTGGGGAAGTGAACACGGAGAGAATAGCTGTCAATACGTTTTTATATGCCTTCCCTTACAGGCTCAGGAATATAATTTTGCCATCATTCCTGTGATCTCTCTCCACGTGGCAGACGCTACTGTGGTGGATAAAGGTTGTGCAGCAAAGGGTATTGCCCGCCAGGCTCCTTCCTTGGTGGCTGAGTGGGCAGCAGACACCAGGATGCCATCTTCAGATTGACACAAAGGCACAGGTCAGCCTCTAACCTTGCATGGGATAACACAGGTAGAGGATACAAGTGAACAAGTTAAGGGTCCCTTTCCTCCTGGGCATACCTTTTGCCTGAACCCAGCCATTCAGAGGCTACAGTTTGTCCTTTAGTTGACATCATCTTCCGCCTTGTTCCCCAGAGTTACAGTAGAGCCAATTCACCCTCTCACAACCCACCTTAAAAACTCTTGCAAGTCCAAAGTCTGCCACTTTGTAAACACTGTGTTCACCAACAAGAACATTCCTGGCTGCCAGGTCCCGATGGATATAGTTCTGAGATTCCAGGTAAGCCATTCCGGAAGCCACCTGAGCAGCCATGTCTACTTGATGTGGCAGGAAGATTTGGGAGCCTGCATCTTCTGTTTAAAAGAAGACGACAAGAATAACATAATATTTATGGTGTTCAGACAACATAACTGCTGACTGGGTCAAATAGCCAACACAAATCAACAAAGCTATGCAATACAATAAAGTAACAGCCTGAACAGATGACAGAGGTTAGTGAATGACACTACTTAAAATCACACAGCTAATTTCATGATAACCGAGTCACAATGCCTGTCCCATGTTCTCTAAAAGAGTGGACACTAAATGCAGCAGATGGTCTAGGCCTAGAAGGAGCTGCTGACAAAGTCCAAAGAAAAAGGCATTTATCTACCGATAGCAATGCAGATGTTTGTCTTTCTGACAAGTGCATAATCCATTCCAAACTGTGAGTAAGAGTTAATGTCAGTACTCACGGGGTATAGCCAAAGCTGACTAAAGATGGAAAAGCACAAAATTAGCCTTGTTCCCTGTTCTGCCATGATTCTTACCAGGAAATATACCATCTGCTTTCAAGTGTAACTCTACTTTTCACTTTCCAGTCCACTTAACTGCTTCACGCTGTTATCTCTGTTGCTGTTACTCAACAGTAGGACTCCTTGAGCTGCTTTCAAGCTGTCTGCTTCTTTTGTAGAACTTTCTGAAGCAATGTGCATGCCACTCCCACTGCTGTAAGATCAGCGAGTTGCAGAAATAGAGATTTGGCAATCAAAGATTGGCTGTTCAAACAAAGTAGTAGAAGAACTTTGAGAAGAGCAACTTGCCTCCACAAAAGTAGGAAAGAGCCTTAGGCCATGAAAAACTGCAGCCAAAAATAGTAAGACAGGTACCCAAAAAAAAGTCATCGGGCCTTTGGCCGATCGGTCTTTGTGGCATTTTGGGGATAGCTGACCTCTGCATAGCAAAGAATTTATAACCCAAGGTAATCTAGGCAAGCCAAACCAGTGCTATATTCAAGCATCACTGTCACCCTAACCTAAACACTGCAGCACCAAAGCATGAGTGCCTACCTCTGTAGGCTCTAAGACTGAAAACAGTTTCATCTTTCTGCTGCAGAATCTTAACAATATCAAAAAGCTGAGTGTTGGCTGCTACATTTCTAGGCAGTTCTCCTTTCTCATTGAGGAGTGACTTTTCCTTATGCTACTTCATCGTGAAAGCGTGTCTTAGCATTGTTTTGCACAGCCTCCTCCAATTCTGGCATTTATCTGACCTAGCCTTGCAATCACCCCTTATGAAGGGTGTGAAATTCCTTTGTTTACTAATCTATTCTGCAATCTCCAGGCCTTGAATTTCCTGCTCATCTGGATGTTCTGAGATGAATAGGTAAAAGAAATGAATTTTAAATTATTAAGTTTGCCCTGTATGTGTATTGTTCTACTTCCTTTTTGAGGCTAAACTCATTGTCATGATAATTCAGCACTAAGATTATTTACTTCTATTGTTGACTCAGAAAGTATTTTCCTCTCCCACACACATGCTTAATAGCTGCCTTGACCTTTAAAAGAGAGAGGGAGAAAAATCAAGCTATGTGAAAAATCCATGGCTTAACCATCAAGAAAATTTATCATGAGGACCATGGAATAATATAACATTCTGAAGTTTTGCAGTTCTGATAACTTGCAGACATAAACATTTATTATTCAGCTTGCTGGACAAAGATATAAATCTGCAAATAATGCTTATGTTGTATTTAATCAGAAAATAACTGAATACAAGTACCTTGCATGGGTACCAGGGTTTGGAAACCAGCTTATGTGACTCAGTTTAAAATCCCTCTCTCCATGTTCCCTTTCACACTGCTCCTTCACCTGCACAGGCTGTGAACTACCTCCTGGTGAAAGCAGACAAGGATGCAGACAGACTTGAGCACAGGTCTGTCATTGCTCTGCCGATGCTCCAGGCTGGCCTGACACAAGCTTGCTCGAGGAGGCAGAACACAGCAATGTCACGGCAAAAAAAGATGACTTGTACGCCTTGTGTTTAATGAGCTGCTTCAGTGCAGAACAGGAGTTAGAGCTGTTAAACCCTCCCTGTCTTATTCCTTGTAGGACACACAGGTGCACTGTGTTAAAGGAGAAGGACGAGATCCACCTCTAATGGTGGAGTTGGGCTGAAAGATTATTTCTTCTATTGGGGTCTGATTAGGATCCCAGACTAGGCTGACCTACAGCCTGTGGGACGAGGCAGGGGAAGAAGCCACTGCTGCCCTGGCTGCTGCAGTGTTTCTTGGAGGATTTCCCTCTGTGAGCTGGTTCTGCGCTGCTGCTGTTCTGAAGCTAAAGAAGGGAAAGCTGTAAGGAGGAGCTTCAGCTGATCAGGAGCTGCAAACTCTGCACAAGCGTATAGGATGAAAGCACAGGTCTCGGGGGTCTGAAGTGCAAATCATGTATCATTGTCTCATAAAGATTCCTGACTATACCTCCAAAATCCCAGGCTAGGCCAGCCAAAGCACACAAGTTCAAGCACAGCACCGTATCAGTACAACTACGGAGGTTCCAGACCAAAGCCAGCTCCCAACTGGCTGGTTCAGAGCAGGTCAGAAGAATTTACAGATGTATTCATATGGGTATACCTGTGCTTTATTTTGTTTCAAAGTGTTTTAAAAGGGGAAAATCTACAACAAAAGCCCAAAGTTAATGTAACTTCCACACTCCAAACCAGGCAGTACCGGTGAATTTATAAAACCTTCCCACGGCTTATTCTTTATCCTATAAAGAAAATGTAGTGCCTCCATGTCCTTGTTCACTAATATTTTTTGACAAAATTATCACCCTTATGAAAATGAAAAATTTATTAGAGAAAACATTAAAGAAGGCTTAGGGTCTGCACCCTGTTCTAAGCAATCAATCACAACATCTCATATAGGAAAGACAGGAAAATTTTCTCGTGGACAGACGCCTGACAATAAATAAATAAATAAGTAAGCAGCACTTTCCCCCATTGAGAGCATTGCCTCAGTAATAATTCACCAAACTTCAAGACTGCATCCCTGCCAGAACAAGCCCCAGGTCTATCAGAACTGATAAAAAGCATTCATACATTTATGACAATTTCATTCACATGCAATAACAGAGAAAAGTTTTCAGTTGCATTTTTCTCACACCGGTGGCAGCTCAATAACTCTGCATAGCAGTGTTCATCAACAAGTATCCCAAAGTACATTCACAGGGTGCACGGGAAATTCACATGTCCATCATTATGCAGTGGTCACTATGCATGAAATGTTAGGGATTTTTACAGCTGGAAAAACATACCATGCATTTCTAGGAGGGGAACCTTAGCCAAAGAATGATCTCTTGACTTTCCCTCTGTTCCAGTTTGCCATATTTACCCAGAGTGCACACAGAGAGAGCAGCCTTCTGGAAATGCTTCCCTCGTTCCTGCAGTGGCTGAGTCTCAAGAAAGCTTATCAGGAGCTGTGCGCTGACCGCCAGCCAATACAGATCACTCCAGGTCACAGAGCTCTATGTAAGCTTCAAATCTCTTTCCTCGTTACTCTCACTGACAGCAACGACTTTTCTCTGACCAATACCTATCAAAGCACCTGGATCTCTGCCTCCACCTCTTGGCTCTGTTTATCCCCCTGTGCATATGCCATCAGACAAGGAGAGATACCACTAGTATGGGTTTCAGCTGGCCATTTTTATGGTTATCTTGACAGCAGCCTGGAGGCCAACTGACTTTCCACAGTCTCTCTGATGCAGGGCTACAGGAGTGAGCACCGAGGCAAAGATCAGGCTGCATACATGCGCTGCCCGCAGCGAGAGCAGCTGCTGTCCTTACACTGGCAACTGATCTACACACAGGCTGCAGCGCTAACATGTCCTGGACATATGCTGCACTCTGGGCACAAGCAGGCCAGTTTTCACCTCTGCAATAGCTGTGACTCATCCTGGCTTTCTCAGAGGTATTTCTCCAGTGCAATAAATGTTTTCATGCACAGCTATCATTTCCTTATGTGCTAGGCTATTTCAATCAGATAAGCAGCAATCTGCACACAAAGCCACCAAAGACGAGAATTCAAAGGGCATTTGTGCCTCACTACCACTGGCCACTAAATGCTTACAAAACTGTAGACAAACTGGCCCAAGCTCATTGCAGCTCCCCTCTGCACAGTTCCTGGTGGGGCTGTCCCTCTACCAGAGATTTCTTTAGCTGTAATTGTCCCAGGACTGAGCATCACTTAAAAACCATTTCCACAGAGAAGATGGGGGAAGACGTGTGTCATTATAAATACCATTTGTGGTATTTCATGGGGCTTTGCCTTATGGACCGGAGACAAAGAAATTTAGCAAGACACTCACAGCGAACATTTTGTATTCAAGAGATCATTACACCTTTGGAGACATTTAGCATCTAAGAGACAACTGGTAAACTGAAAATGGGTAACAACACTAAAATCAAGCATTTCTCAATAGCAGGAGTGAACTCAAAGTGCAATCACTATGCGAGTCTGTTCCAGGCCACACAACTTTATTTTTAATTATTATTTGCCTTCAAATGAGCACTTTGAAGTGCTGCTGAGATAAAACCCCTGATGTGATAGACAAGGGACAAATTCACAGTGAAAGGCTATCCCTGTCTAGTAATAGATTTCAAAGCTGTTAAGTACATTTTGTGGAAGTGCCTCTATTTCATGTCAAATATGATGACCTATCCTTCTGGATGCTTATATTTTTTATTCCGGCGGTGTGTGTTCCTATCCACTCGTAGAACTGGGTGGAAAAATGTGAGTCATTATAAGGCAAGAATTGAACTGTGAATGTGATTCTCTCCTAATTCTCAAATACTTTGGCACGTCAAAAATTCATAAACCTCTTTCTTTCCTCTTTTCTCATCCCTGCACATGACAAATAATGCAGCTTTTATACTAAACCAGAGTGTTGTACTTCTACCTTTTATGTTAGTGTATTTACTAAACTGACAGCTGTGGCACTCCTTGAAATGCGTTTATAGTATTTGCTTACTTTGAAGGTATTCTAGAAGACTTCCATATCTCATCAGCTCAGTAATAATATAAATTGGGTCCTCCAAAGTACAGACAGCATAAAGCTGTATAAGCTTTGGATGTCTCAAGTTCTTCATTATTTGTGCTTCCCTCAGAAAGTCCTTTGGATCCATTGAACCTGAAAGAATATCATAGAACAAAAGATAAGCTGAGGTTATTAAAGGCCTTCCTACCAGTCTTAAGGGAATAACTGAGATTGTTTTCTGTCTTTCAAAGTACATTAGCATCTCAAATCTTCACAGTTCCCACAGAAAACAGACAGTGCAGCCGAAATAAACAGTCAGTGAATGAAACACGCCAGTTGTGCAGGGACAGAGAACATATGTGTTCCAGCCACCAGAAATATAAAGGCTAAAATTAACCGTCCCCAGGCCTTCCCCAAACGGAAAAAAGTGAGGCTAGAATGTTAACTGATATAATTTAAGCAAACAATTATATGTTGCATCTGGTTAATGAGATGACCAGAAAATGAGGTAAGAAAGAGTGCCTAGGTAATGAACATAAAATTTCTGACAGAAAAATAGTGCTGCAATAAGAATTTGTTGCACTATTTTTTCAGCTTCAGCAATCAAAGCCTGAAAGCATTGAAATCAGTTTAGCCTATGAGTAGACAAAGTAGTTTATGTACATAAATACAAACAACTATTTATAACATTCACATAATAGCAACCTTATTAGATATACCAATGTATGCACAGATGTAACAGTAATTTTACACTGCCTTAAATGCAGAAGTATCTTAACAACTAACTGTCCCAACTTTTTAACTGTTACATAAGGTCCTAATATCTCTAGTTCTATTCATATACACAGTGAGTCGATGCATAAACTATGTCAAAGAAACAATGTAGAAATGGCACAGGGAGCTAAAGTCAGAGGCAAAATTAGTATTAGAGCTCATATGTCCTGAATAGGGGATTGATTAGAAAAAAAAATGCACAAATAAAGAAGCAAAGCTTTCTCTATGAATAGAATAGAATCATAGAATCATTTAGGTTGGAAAAGACCTTTAAGATCATCAAGTCCCACTGTTAACCTAACACTGCCAAGTCCACCACTAAACCACGTCCCTAAGCACCACACCTACATGTCTTTTAAATACCTCCAGGGTTGGTGACTCAACCACTTCCCTGGGCAGCCTGTTCCAATGCTTGACAACCCTTTCAGTGAGGAAATTTTTCCTAATATCCAACCTAAATCTCCTCTGGTGCAGCTTGAAGACATTTCCTCTTGTGCCATCATCCATTACTTGGGAGAAGAGACCCAACGCCCACCTCGCTACAACCTCCTTTCAGGTAGTTGTAGAGAGCGGTAAGGTCTCTCCCCTCAGCCTCCTTTTATCCAGGCTAAAGAACCCCAGTTCCCTCAGCCGCTCCTCATAGGACTTGTGCTCTAGACCCTTCACCAGCTTCATTGTCCTTTTCTGGACACGCTCCAGCACCTCAATGTCTTTCTTGTAGTGAAGGGCCCAAAACTGAACACTGTATTCAAGGTGCAGCCTCACCAGTGCCAGGTACAGGGAGACAATCACTTCCCTAGCCCTGCTGGCCACACTATTTCTGATACCAGCCAGGATGCTGGTGGCCTTCTTGACCACCTGGGCACACTGCCAGCTCATATTCAGCCAGATGTTGACCAACACCCCCAGGTCCTTTTCTGTCGGGCAGCTTTCCAGCCACTCTTCTCCAAGCCTGGAGCATCGCATGGGGTTGTTGTGACCCAAGTGCAAGACCTGACACTTAGCCTTGTTAAATCTCTTACAATTGGCCTTGGACCATCAATCCAGCCTGCCCAGATCCCTCTGTAGAGCCTTTCCACCCTCAAGCAGATCAACACTCCCATTCAACTTGGTGTCATCTGCAAACTTACTGAGGGTGCACTCGATCTTCTCGTCTCAGTCATTGATAAAGATATCAAAGAGAACCGGCCCCAGTACTGAGCCCTGAGGAACACCACTTGTGACGGGCTGCCAACTGGATTTAACGCCATTCATCACAACTCTTTGGGCCTGGCCACCCAGCCAGTTTTTTACCCAGTGTAGTGTACACCCATGCAAGCCATGTGCAGCCAGTTTCTCCAGGAGAATGCTGTGGGAAATGGTGTCAAAGGCTTTACTAAAGTCCAGGTAGACAATGCTTCANATGTTGACCAACACCCCCAGGTCCTTTTCTGTCGGGCAGCTTTCCAGCCACTCTTCTCCAAGCCTGGAGCATCGCATGGGGTTGTTGTGACCCAAGTGCAAGACCTGACACTTAGCCTTGTTAAATCTCTTACAATTGGCCTTGGACCATCAATCCAGCCTGCCCAGATCCCTCTGTAGAGCCTTTCCACCCTCAAGCAGATCAACACTCCCATTCAACTTGGTGTCATCTGCAAACTTACTGAGGGTGCACTCGATCTTCTCGTCTCAGTCATTGATAAAGATATCAAAGAGAACCGGCCCCAGTACTGAGCCCTGAGGAACACCACTTGTGACGGGCTGCCAACTGGATTTAACGCCATTCATCACAACTCTTTGGGCCTGGCCACCCAGCCAGTTTTTTACCCAGTGTAGTGTACACCCATGCAAGCCATGTGCAGCCAGTTTCTCCAGGAGAATGCTGTGGGAAATGGTGTCAAAGGCTTTACTAAAGTCCAGGTAGACAATGCTTCAGTTGTGATCAGATATTCTCAGATGGTTGAGGAAGATATGTAAGGTTTGTACAATACCTGTACAAACAAATATGAAATTATCCAACTACTCAAATGTTTCCTTCCTCCCAAATCAAAATAGTTTCATTAAGAAAAGGTTACAGTGAAGGTTGGGGGGAAAAAAAGTCTNCTTCGGTTGTGATCAGATATTCTCAGATGGTTGAGGAAGATATGTAAGGTTTGTACAATACCTGTACAAACAAATATGAAATTATCCAACTACTCAAATGTTTCCTTCCTCCCAAATCAAAATAGTTTCATTAAGAAAAGGTTACAGTGAAGGTTGGGGGGAAAAAAAGTCTACCGAAGTCTAGTCTGCTCTATGCCATGTTTAAAAACAAACTCTTTTCTTAGTGTAAGCAGACTGAGTCATTTGAGAAGTCAAGGCTCCAAGAGTAAGAAAGATTATTTTCTGGGGTTTTTAACATCAGGTAACCAACAAGGGTCATTTGGGAGTTTGGCTCTGTTCCAGATGTGGATGTTTAAATGAAGTGAAATGCTGGGAGGATGATAAATAGCTCAGAAAAAAAACTCCACCAGAAAATCTGTTCTAAAGAATGAACTGGCAAATCACCCCGGGCCACCTTCATCCAACACCTACCTTGAATGTCACCTCCTGAAAAGTGCTCCAACCTATTTCCCAAAACATAGCAATGATGTGTGATTTCATATCCTTGTATCAATGCAAAGGGAATGACTCATAAATGCTTCTGACATAAACTGTATGAAAAAAGAGCCACTTGACATTGCAACTTGTGAGAGCAAATATTATTGCATGGGACAGGTGCTCCTCTCCACCATGTCCTCATACTTTCCTTGGCAATCCCACGGGATCCAATTTGACAGTACTTTATAGGACGCCATTAGGAAAAATGGTGAAAGTTAATGGATTTCTATGCCATCAATAAATGGATAGCAGCCAATAATACATCTCCTCAACAGGTACAGGCTATACCCGTTTCCTTTTGTCACTGTCAGAGGAAAGTGGTGGCCTGCATGAAAAGCAAATGACTCATAGTTGGTCTGGATAAAGCAGAGATTATGACAGTCAGGTGGAAAAAACCAAACATCTGTAATGCTAATGCTACGTCCTTTTCCTGTTTAGAGCAGCACAATGTTTACAGTTTTATTTGAACTTTCCACCAACCCTAGATTAAAAAATAAAAAAAGCCTAGGGTTGTCTTTATAGGGCTTGGACTCACTTTGAAACCAATTTAATGTTGTGATCCATTTGCTTGCTCTTCTCAAGATACATTCATTTATCATGGAAATGAACCTAAAGTCTACAGAAAAGTTGCATGGTGTGAAGTATTCTGCCTCCAGATGTAAATGCATAAGCATGACTAGAGATATAGCATCAGTGCTAAAATTTGACAAGTTTATCCTAAAAAGGATAAAGTATTTGCTAGCTTTGGGTCTACCAAATCACCTGCTTTCTATGGATCATTATACAGGATTTCTTCACACCATAGAAAATGACAGTCTGATTTGTTCCCATCATCACAGCTTGCCTACAAGGAATCTCTCAGTTTAATCGTGCTATAAACTTCTTCCAACAAACTGAAACTAAGCAGCATGTTTTACACATATGACACCTTCCAATAAATTGATCAGGAGGGAAGTATTCTATTAGCTGAATAGCAGCAAATCCTTCATTATGCTTTAATTAATAATAATAACAATAACAAACCAGTGACAAAAATCAGTAGGCACTTCCTGCATATTTTAAAAAGCATATGTAACCTTCAGTTTTACTTAGTTTATATCTTTAAATAGCACAAGTAGCAGATAGTGCCCAACCCCCCCCCGGGCCCAGAGCCCTGTAGCAATTATGCTGTAGTTAATAAGCAGTTTGGATGCTAACTGGAAAAATGAAAAGTGTCTTTATCAGTATTTTGTCTAAGATTAGGTTTTAGCAACTAGATAAGCAAAGTAAAAACTGCCTCTGAAAACAAGTGAACATGCTTGTTACAAGTTAGTTAGATAAACTCTGTCACAATCGAGGCAAAGAAGTTTCAAAATATTTCTTTGACAAAGTTTATATAAATGAATTATATAAAATATATGCCACATGGAGTTTCAAATAACTTGTTCCCTTTAGTTTGTAGTTTTATTATATGGTTTTTAAATGAAGTATACGTCTTCAGCTGTAAGTGGTAAACACAGCATGAAGAGCAGATTACTGTAAGTAGCAGCCACTTGAACAAAAATCAAGTAGGTAACAGAAGCCTTTACTGAAACTACAAGTATTCCTTGTTGTAAGGCACCAGTTTGGGAGTAGATTGAACAATACCTGAAGAAAATAGTTTTAATAAGTTGCCTTTTGAACGAAAAATGTTTTTGTAAATGTCAAAGTCCTTCTCAAGAATACTATGTTGGAATATGTTACTTTGATGTGTTTGATGATGTGCTGCTTTGCCAGAAATCACCTCTAATTTAGGCCTACTTAAAGCAGGTATATCAGTTCTGATTGCTTTCTTTCTGAAAATCTTTCTAGAATTGAGGAAGCTTTACATCATAAGATAAACACTGACAATCTGGAAATGTATTAGAGAGAGAAAGGTCAGTTATTTTTATGTCGTTTCCACTGGCCTAAATGTAAGTGGCCCTTAAATATTTGATAAGCCCCTCCAAAGCCCCTTTGTTTGCAACTTTCAATAAATCTTCCCAAATGACTTCAAAGTAACCTTGTACTTCAGAGCAAACTTGTCTTCAGAATAAGTTTATACAAAATGAATTTATGTACAGAGTACATTGAGCCTATACTGTGATCTTCTGAATAAGTTTATGTGTAATAAAGAAATAACATTAAAAAGACCAAGATTTTGGTAACACAAGACACTGAGTGTAAACTATTCACATTAACAGGAGAATGAGACAGGTATCTGACAATCCTCAAGCAGCTTTGTCACCATACAGAACTGAACTTACAAGTTAGTGTAAGGTATGGACTGAACTAAATAGAACAAAATAATTTATTTGTTCAGGGAAATCGGGAGACTTTCCTGAGTGCAAAGCTGCACTCATATTACACTGCATATGCACTAAAGAGATGACATATTGAAGAACTGAAAATATTATTAAAACCTGTGCTGACAGTACCAACCCAGAGAATATTTTGAGAAAGGTTCCTGAAAAAAAATCATGCTACGCAGCTTCCACACAAAGAGAGATGCTTGGGAGATGCTTTACAACATGATAATGACAAATGCATCTGTCAGCTTGAACAGGCATAAGGAACTTTCTCAGATACGATTAATTGGTGATGATAGATGCCTGCTTTACATGCTGACAGCTGGAGAAGCAAGCTAGCCCAGACAACAAGTTCTAGAGAATCCATCACACTCGGCATAGGACAAAGTGCAAATCCCTGCTGCAATGATTTCCACTTAAATAGAAAAACCAATGTCTCAGTGAGGAAGTAAAAACAGAAATGTGAAATGACAAGTTCAGGGACCTACAGCAAGACAGTGCTGTGTGGAGCCAAGAACAGAAATAGCAATTGCTGGCTTCTAGACCATTTTCCTGTCTGCTGATCCTTACGCCTCTTTGATGACTGTGGGTCAACAACTAAAAAGTCAGAGATGTTCCTTAAACAAAGATGTTCTCGTGCTTTGTTTTTCCATTCACACATCCATCACTATGTTTTTGCCTGGTAAAATGTCACAGATGTCTCCAAAGCAGAGTCAAACACCAGTGAACAAAAAAGAGAACTATCTGAATGAAGGCATCACATTACTACTGCTTTTAGTTCATAGTCACAGCGATCAACTTACTGTTTCAACAAGATCTGTAGTACTGTGCCTTCTAGCCTAGGAGCCATACATTTTAATCACAGTGGCCTAGAAATACTAATGTGCATGCAACTTTTTAAACGTAGCTGGATTGTCTTCAGCGCACTGCTGAAACTTTTAAGCAAATCACTGCCAGAATCTTGAAGAAGGCTGTCGTTGGTTCCTGCAATGCTGTTCTTCAACACGGGATGGATGGTTCATGATTATGCACCGGTATATTCCCTGTGGAAAATTCAGCCTTCACAGTGTGGTGGACACGGTAACAAACCCATACTGCTCAATTTTTTCACCTGATCGATAACTAAAGTAATTGTGTACTCAGTCATGCCCCTATAAAGCTAGGAACTTATGTTTCCTTTGATATGAGGGTTACTGCATAAGAGAAGCAGGTTTATAGACATCTGAAAATGCATTCATGGGATTCTCTGCTGAAGGAGTATTGTTTTTAATGTAAACACTAATTTGGGACAGCTAAAACACTAATTTGGGATTGTCTTCTCACAGAAGTAACCCCCGTAGCCCCCTGCTACCAAAACCTTGCCACACAAACCAAACACATTCCACCCCTTGCCTCTGCGAATCACATATTTAAGAATTATCATTAAAATCCACATGAACCACACAAACTTCACAATCTTCACAAATTTCACTCACATCATCAAAAAGAATTTCCCACACCCAAATTAAGATAACATCATCACAACACCGAACAGAAGTGGGCAAATTACACACAACCCACCCCTCATCCCTTCACCACAATTACAACATCAATTCCCCACAGTCATTCCGCTTTTTGCTCTCTAACTGTGTTCAGTTCATGTTTTGCCCGTTACCTCTCCCAATTACTATCCTTATCTTGAATGCTTCATGCCCCACATTGGGCATCAAAAAGGACTGTGGTGGGTTGATGGTGGCTGCACACCAGGTGCCCACCAAAGCCGCTCTATCACTCCCCCCTCCTCAGCCAGACAGGGGAGAGAAAATATAATGAAAGTCTCGTGCGTGGAGATAAGGACAGGGAGAGAGACCAATTACTGTCACGGGCAAAACAGGCTCGACTTGGGCAATTTACTTGGAGAAGCTCATGGAGGACTGTCTGCTGTGGGAGGGACCCCGCACTGGAGCAGGGGAAGCGTGTGAGGAGCCCTCCCTGCCTGAGGAGGGGGGAGCAGCAGAGACAATGTGTGTCGAACTGACTGCACCCCCATTCCCTGTCCCCCTGTGCCGGTGAGGGGGAGGAGGGAGAGACATCGGGAGTGAAGTCGAGCGCAGGAAGAAGGGAGCGGTGAGGGAAAGGTGTTTTAAGACTTAGTTTTATTTCTCATTATCCTACTCTGATT
>VZSC01018904.1:329644-381661 GCA_013398225.1 Steatornis caripensis
TCTCCCCTGTCCAGCTGAGGATGGGAGTGATAGAGCAGCTTTGGTGGACACCTGGCATCCATTCAGGCCCAAGCCACCACACCAAAAGACTCTAGGTTTAATTATGAGTCTTGTGACACTTCCTGCAAGGTTAATAGAACTCTTGTACAAATATAAAGATGACAGACTAATCATTGCGACATTTTGAAGGTCTTCATAATCCACAGCTGTCTCTGAAAAGAGTCTCCAAAGACACAGGAGAAAAAAGACGGTTTTGGATCAATAGACTTCATCTTCTGACATTTTCGATAGTGAAGTATTGAACATTCTGTTTAGACAGCGACAAGAAACTGCTAGCAGAAACAGGAATTCATTGAAGAAGGATGGTTCATTAAACCTGAAAACATCTCTGGTTGAGTTCTTTTTCCTGCAAAATCTTCCTTATGGTCCGTAATGACTGTGTGTGGAGCCCTGTTGTCCATAGCCAGTGAACTGAAACTCCAGACTTTGAAGCTGGTTAAACTAAACTCTCCATAGTCATAAAGGCAGAGGGTGACACCCCACCAGGTCCATTAGAAGATGGACATTTCCTGTGGCCTCCTTAGGAGCCCCAGTCCTTCTGTAGTTCTTGCTCAGAGGGCTCGCAGGGTGACCATTTTAAGATCTCACAGGCTCCACCAGCTTGGCATTTTCCTCAGTTCTGTTACTGTTCTAAATTCTGTGGAATTACAGAACACTGCTGGTAGCTGAATTCACCTCCTCCAACTGTAGGTAATTATTCAGGCACCTAGATCTGAGTTAGTTGCCCAGACTTTACAATTAATGGAAAGAAACATGCTTTAATAGCATGTTGTTCTCACATTGTAATGGACATTTCTAATCTATAGTATGATTTACCTGACACGTAAGTGCTTATCTCTACCCACTAATTATTAAAAAAGCCTGATATAGCTAAGATGTTAGATGGCTAAAAATATGGAAAATGTAGCTAGTATGCTACACATCAGTGTTTCTGAAACTAACACTTGTGAAATTTCCAGTTTGTGTGCAATGTCTGAAAAATTGGCTCTTGCTCCAAACTGGAATGGAAACAGATTTCTAAATACCTTAATGACTCACAAGTCAGGAATCACACATTTGCATCAAGTGAGAACTGGCTCTGGGAAAAATTCATCACTGCCATCTTACCAGAATTCTGGGATTTTAATTCTTCCTCAGAATGGAAGGTCATCTACCTAAACACAATCATTTTAAGCCTTTTAGCAGCAATAGCTAGAAATTAGTGCAAGTCTAGAAAAATCTGAGAAATGAGGAGAGGACCATATAATAAGTAACTATATTCAGCCTTTCTAAAGACTTTCTAAAGAAAATTGGTTTAACTCACTCTGTATGCACTCCAGAATGGAATGAAAAAATAACGCATACAAGAAGGCTTTTATTTTATTACAAGAAGACATAACAGGAGTTAAAGATAAGACATCAGGTAAATTCAGACGATAAATTAGGTCCACATTCTTACAGGCATAGTGATATACCATTGACACAAACTGCCAANAATGGAATGAAAAAATAATGCATACAAGAAGGCTTTTATTTTATTACAAGAAGACATAACAGGAGTTAAAGATAAGACATCAGGTAAATTCAGACGATAAATTAGGTCCACATTCTTACAGGCATAGTGATATACCATTGACACAAACTGCCAAACATAGCAAAGGCAACTTCTCTCTGTGCCTCCATCTCAGGGCTAGAAGACTTCCAGTTATTATCTAGTCAAGAACAAGGTGTGTTTTGATTAAATATAAATACTCTGTCTCAGCAGAGGAGTGAAATGTAATGGCATGTAACAGCAAAGTATTCAGACTATACATGATCTAGGACAGATGTACATTGCAAAATAACACTCCACAGAAAAACTCAAGCTACCAGAAATTGCTTCTGGTCTTCAGGCCTATAAATCCATGACATACTGATTGCATTATACTCTTCTATATTGTTTTCTGTGTGGTTACCCTACTTGATTAACCTGCTCCTGCTTGGAAATGAGAGCATGGTTCCATGTCACAATTTCTCTAGTGGTAAAATCATTTTAATAGAACCCTCTCTATCTCAGTTGCCTATATCTGTCAGATCACTTCCAGTTTATCACACTCCTCTGTTGTTCTGTTGGGTTTGGTTTTTTTTTCCCCAGTGGGTTTACACTGTAAAACAGCTTAGCAAAAAGACTTTGATTTAACATATGCCCCCTCCTCCCCCACCATAAAGAAAACTGATTTAAGCTAAGCAACAGGAGAGGATATTTTTACAGTCTGTTACACTTGAAGCCTGAAATATTGCCTATGTGAATATTGGAACCTTCAATCATCAATATATAACATGATGTATTTCTCGATTACTTATGAACTACTATGTTTTCCATTCACTTATCATCTTTATATTATTATGAGTTAAATTACCAGACCTAACCTTTGCTGTAATTTTATTAGTACCAAGCTAAGCATTTATTACTCAAATTAGGGTGAGAGTACTGGGGTCTTTCTTTAATTATTGAAATGTTATTTCTTATGAGTAACGATGAGAACAAGCTATAAAAAACCAAACTGTCAATTCATTAACTGTAAGGTTAAGGTACCCCAAATGGTGAAAAACACTGTGTAGAAGAGGATAATTCCCTAGAGAAATATACTACGAGGTTAAATTCTTCCATCTGAGACTGTTTGAACTGCTTTTGTAGAACGAGATAGTTCACAAAATACAGTGATAAGAGATTCAGTATTACCTCTACAATTTAGCAAGATGGTATTGAGAATCAGAGTCTTCATTCTGAGCATCACTAAGTGCAATGCACGACTTCCTTATCACAGTATCAGATCACAACCTCTCAGTTATCCAAGCATCGCATCCAAAGGGGGCTTGTATCTGCCCTAACTGAATATAATCCACTGTGAAGTCAATGAGACTACTACTGTTTACCCTAACGAGTCAGACTAGAGTGAAAAAAGAGAGATGGAAAAGTATTGATTAATCAAGACCTTTTTCCCAGATGAACTATAATACTACAAAAAGTATCACAGTTGAAGGGGTTTCTTCCACTATACTTGCTAGTCCACACATAATAATGAGTTTGCAGTGAGTATTATGTTTATTCCAGTGCAAAATTTAATTTTCAGCAAACAAACCTATTGAATAAGTTGAATAAGTAATTTTTTTGTTTTTTATAGTCTTCTATAAGTGCATTCTGAGGATACCCTATTGTTATAGAAACTGAAAAAAATCTTCTTTCGCTGCTCACATCGCTCTAGAATTATTGTGTTCTCTGTATGCTTTATGAGCAGGACATTTAAAGGGTACCAAATCGAACAACGGTCAAAGAACGGATTTCCACAGATCAGTTTGGCTTTAAACACAGTAAAATCTGTTTTGGATATAAAATTAACTAACTTCCTTTTCTTCAGGTAGAGTATTAGTAGCAGTCATTCAGTTGAAAAGTATCAAAAAGATAAAACAGAAAAAAAAAAGGCGGCAAACTGCAGCTGGAACTTGCCATTAGTGTTTCACACATTTCTGGGTAGTCTTGTCATTCTGATTCAATCCATTACATTAAAACAGAACTTTGTTTCATGGAGAACTGATGATATCTACTGTCCCCATTATACAGAAGGAAAAGCTGAATTAGAATTTTGAAATGAATTATTAACAGGAGATGAAATATGGTTAAGATAGCTTCCCATTTTTGCATATGCAATACCAGATAAATGTTAGCTCCACTTTCCCACTAAAGAAAGTAAGTAGAAATGCATGCATTGCAATTTGTGCAAGATCTAATTATTTTGTTGATGAGAAACAAGTCTGTTCCTAGTGCTAATTGCCACATATTTTCTTAAAGAGGAAAGAAAAAGACAATTTCTAAAAGAAAACTTAATATCACAAAAATGTGAAATAGCTTAGTCTTGTTCTGCATTCCGGGACACCAAAACATCTAAGCGACATGAAGCACCTGCTTGAGCTGTTTAACTCAAAGAAGAGAAGACCAAAGAGGAACTTGATAATAGTTACCTAGTATGTACAACACTGCTTTGAAGAGGAAGAAAATAATAGGTACTCCTTAGTCACAGTGTGTAAGACAGGGTAATGGGCTTGTATGGCAGAATGAAAGATTCAGGTCAGACACATGGAGAAAAAGACTGGTTTCAGACTTGTGGTTTCAGAAGTCAATAAAAAGGGGCTTATGGATCCCCATCACAAAAGTTGCAGGTTTAGTGGATACTGTCTTAGGAAAGGGAAATGGACAAAGAGATTCCAAGATGGTTTCTATATTTACCGGGTGACTAGGGAGATGCATCAGTTCACTGAAAAAAAAGTATGCTGTCTTTTACATAAATTATAGAAGGCCTTTAGTCTGAGGAGTTTCTCTAATTTCAGTTAAGCAGAGAAAAAAAGGTGCTTATTTGCTTTCAATTTGCAAGTCCCAAAACACAAGCAATATCCTGATACGAGATAGCCCTAAAACACATGCTTAAATTCCTCCCTGTTCAGGAGACCATTCAAGCACTGCTCAAGCATATTATTATTATTATTATTCTGAACTAAAGATTTGAATCTGTTCTGCTTTCTGAAACAAGATCATTAATGCCCAACACAAGCTTTTTCAATTAACTACATCTCATTGTATTGTTATCTTCAAGAACATGTATATCATCCAGGCTACCTTTCTTATCTATGTGGTTCTTGCCATCTGCTGGCAGATATTTTGTCAATTTAAAATGCAGAAATTACTTGAAGTTAATGAAAAATAATTAAGAAAAATGTTAACGCCTGTAGTAGTAACAAGCCTATATTATATGTAAATATTGGGTATTAATGTTTTGTATCAAAAACTTTGAGAAATTTTATTCAATCAATATTAAGATTAAAGTACTTCTTAAATACAAACTTAACATAGTACATATTCTGTATTACAGAAGAAATCATTATAATACAGCATTTAATCACTAGAAGAAATTCTACAGATTACAAACTAGTAGTAAATCGATTACTTCACCGAGAGATGAAATGTAGTCATTCAATTCCATACAGGTAATATTGTACAAAAGAGATGGCCTTGCTGAGGTTGCCTTTTTATGTAATGTAGATGTTGAATGAGTTCAGCTCATATGGAAACAGAAAACTGTATAAAACTGTAATTCAAAATACCAAAGAATGTAGGGACCTTGAGCTTTACTAACCTTCATGTTGAAGTGTACGGATTTTAAGAAAGGTTGCATACATAGATAGGCTTTTTTTTCAGTAGCACTCAAAAAATAAAGGAGCACCCTTGCTCACATTTTGCATTATTAGCATTTCAGAGTAATTCACATACCTGGTTTTAATGTTTTGATTGCCACAGGGGTGTTATTATTCCACAGTCCTTCCCATACCTCACCAAACTGACCGGATCCTAATTTTTTCAACAATTTTAGAGATTGTCGGTCTATCTCCCACTGGTCAACAGTTTTATATGACAAATCAAAAGTAGAAGGAATTTGTACCTGGTAAAAGAAAATAAATACTACAGTAATTGAGACTTCTAATATTTTTTCAACAGCATATACAAGTCATTGTTAACTATGTCATGTAATGTCGCAGCTGATACAAATAATGTTTCCTCAGAGTATACACACGTGATAAAGTGAGATGATAACATAATACACAGTCCATACCTTGAGTACTTTTTGTTAGAAATAAGAAATACTCTAAAGAAAATATCCTGCCATGAAAAGTAAAAATTAGAAATCATCCCTCTAGCAAGCTTTTTGAACAGTGACGTATTGCTTGCCTGAACCTTGTGGTTCTGTTTCAGTAATTACTTATGGACAGCTAGAGTTATGAAGTTGGAGATTTCATCTCCATATACATTTATAAAAAGGTATTCATAAATCATGATTTGGCATATCTTCTCCTCCAGCCATATGATGATTTGTTCAAAATGGCATGGTATTTTATTATTAACACGTCAGCTTCAAGAATGAAACTGTAGCGCTACCCAGAACTTCCTGAAAATATGCAGATCATCAACATTTTGAAATGGTAGAAGCAGATATGGGGTTAACACCTTCTGACTGATATCTGATAAGTGAGATTACAAAAAATACATTGCACAGTGTAGCATCCACTCTCACCTTTAGGCATGGCTTTCCAAGCACCACGCAGAGGCCATCACTGTTCTTACTGTAATAGTCAACAAACTCATTCAGAGTTTTGAAAGTTTTCCTTCTGCTTAGGAAAAAGCCTCCTTCATCCAGCCTTCTGATCCTGTAGTGCTTCACAGATCCACCATCAAAAACTAAGAAAATTTAAATATATTAAGTTTCCAGGAATTATAGCAGTGGTACAATACAGCTTATGGCCAAACTATCATAAGGTTCCTAAATGTATTTATGAGGACCTTAAAATAAATTATTTTATTTTCAAAGATGACAACTATAAAAAATCTCTTTCAAACCAAAGCTCACTGTTTAGCTAGCTTAACATATCTAGTCTATCCATCTTCAACCATTCAGGTTTGAGATTCTTGCTTGCACCGTAAGAACTGATGCGAAAATACATAAATACATCTTCTGAGAGGCAGCTCATATTTCCCATCTTTTACGACACCAAAACCAGCCAGGAGCATATAATCCATAGTAATCATTTAATCAGTTTTTAATATTTAATTTATCAGTGTTAACATTCCAAGTAGCAGCTGCTGGGCTGTTTGAGAGCAAACATATATACCCTCCACGTGGCAATGATTCTCTGAAAAGCCCTCCCATGTTCCATGGGTTTTATTGAGTTGTGCGTGTTTGGAATATGTAAAAATCAGGCCAATAATGCTCTGTTTCGAGTAGCTGATGACTCCCTTTCCATTGAAATTCTGATCTGTTGTTTCCTAAGCAACAAGACCCTTCTCTCCTCACCTCCTGTAGGTTATTTACCCGCATGTCATGACATCCAAAGCGTCCTTTCCTGTGACCGTCAGAGCACTCTTTAGAGGTGTCAGAAAGAAGGCTGGGCCACTGCATGCTGGGGCTGGACCTGGACCAGTGGCAGACCGGAGATGGACAAAAAACGCACTGTCACTCACCTAGTCGGTTATTTAAGGAGTATTAGGTTTGTAATGGCCATTTCTGATGTCTCCGCCATATATGGCTTAGAGCAGTGGTCTCCAAAGCAGAGTGCGTGCAACCCAGGGAGTGTGCAAGACAATCCACTGGGGTGGGGGAAAAAAAAGTATTTTTTGTGCCATTAAAAAATAAAATAAATATTTTTAAAATACTGTTTATTTCATCTTTATCTCAACCCTTCCATCTTTATCTCACACTTTTTAACTTTTCTTGTGTATGTTCTATAATATACATGATCTATCAGTACTGTAGTAAATGTATATAGTTCACAAATAAATAAATAAACATTTATTGGGAGGGAATGCTCAAAAATCTTTTTACTGGTAAGTGCGCACAATCAAAAAGTTTGTAGACCACTAGCTTGGAGATCTCCTTGACAAAGGAATATCAGTAGTAGCAATGGCGGGCTGAGCATCAGCAGAAAGGGCAGTTCTGAACAGCTGGAAAGGGATTTAGTCGCTTATGTGTTCTATCATTTACCACGACACTCCCATGACTGAGACATCACTGTCCATTTCCCATGGGCAATGGAGAGTTTATGTTACATTTAGCTCCTATCAATGCCACGGCCATTAGCCCTAATATTATCAGTGTTCCACAATGACCCTAGCTGGTAATGAGGAATCCTGACCATATAAAGCATAACTTAAGAGGAAAGATGTTTAAGTAGTAGGATAAATTTTCTGCATCATCTCAAATGGAAGATGCATCCATCAGTGGAAGGAGGTTTTCTGATCCTATGAATTTCAGGTAGAAAAATGCTCAGACCTCAAGGAACGGTATCCAAGCTATAATGAGATTAAGTGAGAGACAAGTATGTGAAAGTGTGGACAGTTTTTTTTGTCACCTGTTAGAGCTGGTGTGGGATACAGATGAAGGGACACAGGCTGTTCAATTAGAGTGGGGGCCAGTGAGACCAAGAATTAAGCCAAAAAGGAGAATGGGAATCATCTAGTGAGCCTGGGGCATGGCCAGAAGGAGAAACACTGGAGCAGGACTAAATGTGAAGCACCACATTTTGGAAAAATACAAGTAGAAATAGGTAAAAAAGGGGAGAAAAATCAGAAGGGTATCCCACCCTGCATTTAATGAAACATGACAGTGCTTTTCCATGATGAGTGCAGAAAGAGCTCTGGAGGGGAGGAGGATGCTCCAGTTGCCATCCTGGTCCTCATCACCCAACATTACAGCTTTCCAATGGGCCAAGTGGCTCCCACACCCATTGATTTGGGAGATTACCATTGTCCCCTTCTCAGGCCCCTCACTCAAAGCAATGATCTGAAAAGCAAAAGGGAGGCATAGGAGAAAGGTCTTCTGCTGTTTACCTCCAGTATACCTTTCAGTAGCCAGAAGTCCAGCAAGCATATTCAATTTGGTCATATTGACTAGTGGGTACGCTTAGTTAAATAATCTAATGAAAATATTTTTCAGTCCTAGAAACAACCTGGTACATTCAAAAACCTCAGTATTGAAAAAATTGTTACTGCTCTCCTCTTGAGATATTATAGCTGATAGATCCTTGATGCTGTAACGCTGCACAAATTTTGGCAATCACTTTGGTTGTAATAACAGAAGAATACATAGCTACATACTGTATGTAGAAAAATTATAGAAAATTATTGGTTGCATGCAATTAACAAAGCTGATATAAAGTATAATTTCACTCACAATTTAAGTAATTAAGTTAAAAAGGAAAATCTCTCCTTCCTTAAGTACCGTCATGTAGGAGCAAACATTTTTCTACTGTACTGTGTGATTGCCATCCCAGGCCACCAGAGGGCATATAGGAGCTGTTGAAAATATTAGGGGCTTTTACATCTGCCACAGGTAATATTTTTAGAGACCTGAGAACTTATAATTTTGCATGAGGACCAGAAATGAGAATATTTGTAAATGTAACTCCACAGTATAAAGATAATTACATCACACTTTTCAAATGCCATTTCTTTTTAATTTAACACCCATAATTAGTATCTTCTAATTATAAATTGCATATATATTTTTGTGATGTATCATTTCGAAATGGGGCTGAAGGAAAATGAAGGAAAGAGTAATTCAGTAGCAACAGACTGAAAATGTAATGACTTTTCCAAAGTTCACAGGAAAGTGCATCCCACCAAATGAATTGCTATTTATGATGCAGTGAATAAAAGGCCAGCAGGATGACTGTGTTAATCCAGTGATAGTAGTTTGACTACTTGCTTTATTTATTAGCAGTAGTATAATTATTACTTGTGAAGCAGCTAATGTTAATGCAAGAGTCAGTTTGAAGGATGTGCTCTAATTTCTTAAATGAGCCTTTTATGAAGCCTTATGACTGGCAGCACCCAGGTCAGGCGGTGATGTCTGTGGAGATGCTGGAGAAAATTTCTGCATTGATGTCGTCTCTTCTTGCGATAGGCAGCTGAGATTACTGCAGTATTTGTCAGGGGGCTGTTTACTTACTCCTGCACCACGCACTCACAGCGCTGCCGCATGGTGCGGGTCCTCTGCCTAACACAACATAGGGCACGTGTCACTCAGGCAAGAGATAGCTGTAACCCCCTCAGTGCTTCCAGTCATCCCTATGTCCAGAGTGTTAAACAGGACAGGATCACAACTTCAGTTCCACATAGCTTGACAGCAGCTGGGTTCGAAAACCGCAGCGGTTTTCTCCTCAACTTGCCCCTCCCAAAACAATCACAGCTCCTCATTAGATTTCTTCACGGTTTGAGTTTAACAGAAGCATTCTCCTCTCCCTGCTTCCCATCTTCATAAGGCTGGTCCATGCAGAAGTAGATTTTGTCACCCCAAGGATGAGAACAAAATTATCTACTACTTCTTTCCCAGGGCAGCAAAATTTATGGTGGCACCAGCAGAGTCAACATCTTCACCAAATTATGCATGGAGACACGAAGGCACCACTACCGTCGGTGTCCCAGCATCTCTGCTGTCAGCAGTCCTCCCCCAGCACTGGCAAAGCAGTGCTGCCAGAAGGAGCTGTGCTCCGTCTCCATGCCCATGGTGGATGTGGGAGGAGGGTGGCTTATGAAATCAGCCTCACCAGCACAGAATGGGTGCAGGGGCGGATCCAAAATTGTTCTCCTGCTATGGCCATGATTTTGCCACTCCTATCAGTCTGCTGCCTTGAACAATTACCCATTTTTCCCTATGCTGAAAGCCAATCTGGCCTAGAGGAAACCATACAATCTTTTTTAGGAGCATGGAAAAAAATAGAAGAAAACACAAACCATTTACATTGTCATTTAATGCAATCAGTCTTTCAGATGCCATTATTCAGTGAGGGGGGAAGTAGAGAGCCTCCTGCTATCATTGGCAAAGACACTCAATTAAGCTGAGCGCATCTAAATTATGGCCTTTAATTAAAAAGAGGCATTGTCTAAGATGGCACCAACGTGTTTAAAATTTAATACATTTCACACCAGATGCTGGAGTCATCAACATAAAAATCTGTCGACAACATGTGCATTTTTAAAATGGGAAAACCTATTTTTAAAATGTCAAATGCTTTAAAATGATAGCAACACATCTCAGTGGCCTATCTGGTTTGATGAGCTTTCCATTTAACCACTCACAGATGAGAAAAACCTTTTTGAACATGACTTTTTGTTTTTAATTTAAACAGTCATTTATCATCTAAATCTTAGAAATTGTGAGTTTTCCCATGAAGGCAAGTTAGAAGTGAAAAGTGTCATTTTAATGAAAGGCAGGGTTTATTTCTTTTACTTTTTTTTTTTCCTGAGGAGATCCATTTGTGTCCCTCATTAACATTGTCTCTTACACATTGTCCATATGAGTATGAAATCAAGCATGAAAGTCATAAAATCAGTTTATGTGTGCTTGGGTAAAAATATCTCTTCCTTTTCTACTTCTTTTCCTTTTCAGCTTTATTACACTTAGATATTAGGCTGGACACAGAATTACAATATTTTCTTAAAGACCTTAATTCTGAAAGCCAGGTTGTCACTTTTCTAGCCATTATCATCTACTCTGGAACGAAACCGAAACAGCAATAGAAGGTAGAGCAAACCCAGTCAGTCCTTTCTGCGCTGAAAAAATTGGAAACAGAAATTGGGACATATTCCAAAATATCAGGTTGTGACTTCTCCTCTGCCAGTGTGTTAGCTACCACTGAGATAGAAGCCATCCAAAACCATTTCAAAGAAATAGCTTTGAACCACTTTTCCTCAAGAAAACACTGCTTTTCTGCCTCCACTTTGAGTGTCTCATGACTCCTGCTGACGGAACAAAGAGGAGAGAGTCAGAAAGACTTCCTTCTCCGTAACATCTGGTGGACTAAACAACCTTACTTCCATAGTACAATCCACTTCATCATTTGCTTTAGAATGCACTAGCTTGCCTAAAAGTAGACCTAAGTAATGAGATTATGGACATACAATGCCTAGCTCATTATGTATACTATTAGGTTGGAAGCAGAAAAGCTTGCACAACACAAACAGACGCCATTCAGTAAGCAGCAAATAATATTTAGCTCTTCAGGATGAAGTAGCGTGTTGAGTCTAAATTACATCCAAGTCTGGGAATCTGTTAAAAGATCTAGCAGTACTGGTAAATCATGTCATTAATACTCACTGTCTACAGGCTGCTTCAGAGTTTATTCTCTTTCTCTGCCTAGAAGAGCACTAACATTTAATAAATCTAAGATGACACATATATACATGCATACACGCTCAGAGGACAACCCATGTGTGTGCATGAAGGAGGGCTGGCTCCTGTAGCTGGAGCTTTGCCTCTGTGTCTATTATGTTCTTCAGCACCACTCTTCCTTCACCAAACAAACCAGCATGGAAGAAATCCATACTGGTGGTTTCATGTCTTGCTGTTATCAGCCATCAACAAATCTCCTGTTCCCAAATAAGCTTATAAAGAAACTTGAAAAATGTCTACCACAAACTTTTATAATTGAATCAAATATACTAAATCAGATAGAATATAAGTTCTACCCACAAATTGTAAGGAAAACATTAAACAGCAGCATCAAACAATGATCTCATCCTACCACAAATGCTGGCCTAATATTTATTTTCATTCTCTTGGATTTTTCTCTGCAGTTTTGTAGTTTGAATAAGGTACTGCTGCCTTCCTGTTAGAGAAGTAAAGAATTAAGATTTTGAATCTTTTGTAGAAGGCTACAGTGGTAGAATAATAAATACATATTGCATTTCCACTCCTAGATACACAAGCACAAGATTATTCATTGATTTTTAGTAAGGTGTCATGTATTCAAGTGCCAGCATTAAGCAGATAATACAGGCCTATCTATCCTTCCTGAGTAACATCACACTGTTATCGATCTAGCCCAGTCCCTGGATGAAATCAGTTCCCTGATGAAGAACACTTGAAGGGAGCTGAAACCATTTAAGATGGGGACAAGGTGGCATATAGGGGGAAAGCATTTTGAAAGGTCTGTGGCTATAATACAGCCTTTGGATAAAACAGTGCACGCATAGGGGTCAGTTTTGTCACAGTTTGTGAGCAGTCTGATTCCTTGCTGGTGTTAAGTTTTCTTATCAGCGCTTCTTGGCAAGAATGAACTTCTGTGAGGGCAAACCGAAGACTATGGAATGAACTCTCTCAGAACTGTAGGTATCACATTTATTTCATAAACTTCCCTGTATTTCACTCCACAGGCAACATATATTTCTTTCTCTTGGCAATAAAAAAACAACCCTTCCATTACCACAAGACATTGCAGGTATATACCCTTTCCTCATGATTTGGAAAGAGAAACCAAGAACATGTCAAAGGTTCATTAAGCTGCTTAATGAGTTTCTGTGTAATGCTCAGAAGGTTACTGACACATAAACAGCCAGGCAGAAGAGGATTCAATATGAAAGACTCTGGTTATGCACAAGGTGCCTCTCATTTTACCGACATAATTCTGCACATGACAACTTACGGTTTATTCACAAACATCAGGAGTCTTTACTGGCATATGGAATTATACAGGTAGAGCACATTAGGGTGTTTGGATGTATAGCCCTGTTGTCTCAGGGACAACATTATACTCTTTATTCACACTTGTATGCCAAGTTTGATAGAAAATGTTCACAGGAAACAATCAACGAACAATCACATATACTGTCTAATATGGCAAATATCTATGACATTAAAAAGATGACATGTACATATATGTGAGTAAGTAAAATTACTATCAAAAATGTGTCCTTATTTGATAGTTTTTCAAATTCAAATACAGGATTTTAAATAAATTTCAAAAACCATCATCACCATAAATCTAACTGTTTACCGATGTTTATAAATGACTTTTCAATGAAATATGACTGATTCTAAAATACAGCTTTGAAGATCTTCCTATCGTTTTGCCCTCGAAAACAAATAAATATAAACCTAAGGGTATCCTCTAGCAGAAATCTCATTTTCTTAAACTGCAGATGTCTGCAACATGGTTTAATTTTTATTTTGTGTACTAATCAGAACAGTAGTGTATAACTGTAATGTATTTTTTGGCATTTTAATAATGAAAATAGTTTCTATTTTAAGGTAGGTGGCACACTGGAAGTACTAAGCATAAGAAAGTTAATTTCTGTTGTGAGCATATTAATAAACAAAGCCTATAAAATAAATGTTAGTAAAAACTCAAATTACTCTTGCCAAGTTTTATTTGTATGTCTCCTGGGAAATAAATATTATTATGAACTTAATTTCATTTTCATGCCCACAGTTTATTGTACTTAAAAGCAGAAAAATCACCTGAGAATTTTTTTAAACATTGCTTAAGATAAAAAACTACAATATACCTGAAAGTGAGTATTCGCCTTTTAGACTTTCGCTTTCTCGAATCAGGAAGGCTCCTGCCTGGTTTCCAGGGTATGACAGTTGTCTCTCGGCATCTGCTCGTTTGATTGGGCCAAAAAACCATCTGAACAAATAAAAACCATTAATTTTATCAGTCAGTGAAACATACCAGGAAGACAATCTAGCTTTTATAAACATGCTGCATATTTACTGAAAGATAATCTGTGCTATGCTAATTAAATTGCAATAGCATGGGGGAAAAAAGCCAACAGGAACTACACAACAAATTTATTGCTAGAAAACATTGCTTACACATTTGAGAGAAATCTGGATTTTACTGCTGATGGAAAGTCCTACTGATTTCAAGGGAATGAGAGTTCAGAAGTGACAGGCAGGTCTTATCCCAGGAAAAATTCACCAAGAAATTTTGCCAAAGCTACCGTGGCAGAAATTGATGACAAGCCCACTGATGCCACTTGAACTATGTAGAGGTGCAGGTATGTGCTGACACCTCAACATCTTAAAAGTCACAAGATCCCTGAAACTGCATAAGGGCTCTCAGGTTCCAAGATGTAAACCACCCTGCAGCCTTCCCCATTCCACTGCCACGTCAGCATCTCAAATGAGTTACTGGCAATTTTTCAGCTCTGCTGCTGTTAGACAAACAAAACCATTATGTTCTTCAAGTCACTGCAAAAATCTTAACATCCATGTTGTATAAAAACCTACTCCTATCTATGCCTTTTAAAACACATTTTTCCCCTCTCACTAAACCCTGTAGTTTACAAGGACTTGTTCAAGCAATACTTTTAGTTTGCATCTCTGAAGGCGCTATTTAGCTCTTTTGCTGCTTTGTGCTGAGTGTAAATTACACGGAAATAAGACTGAGATGAGTCAGCATTTTCAACTGGGGCTGCATACGGCTTCCATCCAACAAGAACACAAAGCTCTTTCCAAGATTAGCTCCACCCCTTATTTGAAGCAAATGGTGATAGTTATCAGAAATATGCCATATACTCATAGGAGAACTCCTATAAATTAGTCATAGCTGAAACTATTATGCAAACTTGTAAGATAAATCAATATCGCACAACACGTAAGCCGCCTATTCAGTGAACTACCTGATTTGTCAATTACTACTGAGAAGTATAGAAGGAGCGGAGTCATCAACAAACTACTTTAGTATCTGTAATGCTTGCTATCGTCGTGAGGAATGAAGGAAATAAATGAGAACGTTGGGTGACACCTTGGCTGAGCAAGCATGAGGAATGAAAAGTGGTTTTGTATGAATAAAGAGGAAACAAAAAGAAGCAAATACAGATGGTGCTAACCCACACTGAATACGCTTTGTTAACAAAACAAAATGAAATCCAGATATTCCGGACTGCATTCCTGTGCTCTGACTTGAAGATGATTTGGATAAAATAGGCCTTGATACATAATTGGCAAGGAAAGGAATCTCATTAGAAAGTTGGAATGTGTTAGTAATAATTTTAATTAGTTAAATGTGTTCATTAATTCAATTAATTAATTAAATTCATTAATTAGACTGCAGAAAACTAAGTAATAAATAAACATTCAAATCCTTGTCTGAGATTATTGTCAAAGGAATGAGAAGACAGAGTACAAGTTCAACTCTATTCAAGTCCCAAAGAAAACCTGTCTGCCCTAAAAACTGAATCAGAATCTTTCTGAAATGTCTAAACACATCTGCTCTGAGAATAACATTTGAAAAATATCAAACTATATGTTCTGAAAAAAATTTGAACTGATATTTTGCTCCTCAAACCATAAGATATCACTTCGTAATCTCCAAAGTGACTGATTCTCATAAGACTGTATAAGAAGAAGTGTTTATTTTGTGTCTCCTTTCTTCATGTGTTAGGAGGATAGCATCCTTCCAAAAAGATTTCAATATGTACCAAACACGAAAGATCTTCCAATGCATTGTCAGCAAGGTTGAATTTTATGTTCAGGATAGTCAAAAGTACATGACCCAGTATTTGTACATACACTGCTAGTAACTCAAATAATTGCTAAAGCTGAAAACATGAGCAGTAATACAATGTACGCAACAAGAGGAAATTGTTGGTTTATTTGGGAAATACAACTTAAAATAGTATTACACTTGTGCATGTAAAATCATGTCTACAATATAGACAATGATTTCAGGAAAAAATACCTAAGTGCATACTGTATTTAAGCATGTTTATCTGTTCCTTTGACTTCAAAACATTTCAAATGATATGCTTACTTTTATTAGGTTGGAAAAACTTTATTTAAATCAATATGAATTTACCATTAAAAGTTGTATGGAGGCTATGTAATACGTAGGCTCTGACTCCAGATAAAGTTAGCAGTTAAAAACATCCTGACTTGAAAAATAAGATAATCAGGGCAACAGTATTTGAGAAGGTAAGTGTAACTGAAGCAGTTATTATGGAGAGTGAAAAGTGGACACATATTGTATATTACCTCATTTGCCTGACTTTACATAATCTGATTAAAACATTTCAGAAAAATTCAATGAAAATTACTTTTAATAGCACTTGAATATGGGATTCTTAGTTCAACGTCATTGGGTTTGCAATAATAATCATAAAGTACCAAAAGCAATACAAATAACCCTTTAACCTCAAAGCAAATAATTTAATTTCTTATTTACTTTTTTTAATAGAAGTACGTCTGAATTTAAAGTACTATTTTCATTATAAATGGAAGTTTAAATTCCTTTTATAAAGCATGAAGGGCTTATTTCAATTTCTAGCAATTGAACTTATGCTTCAAAAGGCTTAATATTTTACTTCATCCAAAAGTGTGTATCTTAGAGGAAAAAGTACTCTAAAGAGTAACAGTGAATCAAAGTAATTGCTCACCATGAGATACTGCTCTGTGGGATAGGAAGGTCAGACCAAAACAACACCCAATCGTTAGTAAATCTATTTGTTTTTAATACCTCAAATATAGATGAAGTTTTGAAACAGAACACATGAAAAAACAGAACTAAAACATCAAGCACTATCCATTGCACAAGTTACTTAACCAGCACTCTCTCTGACTTCAGTGTGCCATATTGGCATTAGACAGTTTCAGGAGAAGGTTGAACTCTGCGGAGAAGGACCTAGGAGTGCTGGTGGACAACAGGTTCACCATGAGCTGACAATGTGTCCTTGTGGCCAAGAAGGCCAATGGTTTCCTGGGGTGCATTGAGAAGAGTGCGGCCAGCAGGTCGAGGGAGGTGATCCTCCCCCTCTACTCTGCCCTGGGGAGGCCGCATCTGGAGTACTATGTCCAGTTCTGGGCTCCCCTGTTCAAGAGAGACGGGGAATGCCTGGAGACAGTCCAACAGAGGGCAACAAAAAGAGGGGAGTGGAGCATCTCTCGTATGAGGAAAGGTTGAGACACATGGGTCTGTTCAGCCTGGAGAAGAGAAGACCAAGAGGGGATCTGACCAATGGTTGTAAATATCTAAAGGGCAGCTGTCAAAAGGATGGGGCCAGACTCTTTTTGGTGGTGCCCAGCGACAGGACAAGGGGCAATGGGCACAAACTGGAGCACAGGCAGTTCCACCTGAACATGAGCACTGGAACAGGCTGCCCAGGGAGGTTGTGGAGTCTCCTTCTCTGGTGATATTCAAAACCCGCCTGGACACGCTCCTGTGCAACCTGCTCTAGGCACCCCTGCTTTAGCAGGGGAGTTGGACTAGATGATCTCCAGATGTTCCTTCCAACCCCTACCATCTCTGATTCTGTGATTCTGTGAATTAGCAATTCATACACAGTTTCACTCTGAACTTCAGCTCACAGCCAGATCACTTTGGGTCACAATTGTCAATGCAGGATCAGTAGGTTACCAGGTATGATACAAATGAGTGCATTCAGACTTGAGTGTAAGTTTCCATTTCTAGCAGGAACTGCCTGGTTACAACAGCAATAGTGCTCTTCTATCAGTGAGATCCAGTAACATCCTTTCTTGGCCAGCACTGCATACAACAGCCCAACTCCCTTTTCAGTGTAGGATGCCAGATCTGCCTTTTGGGAATTGTTTCCTCAGCAGCTTCCTCAAAGTCCCTTGTTTCCACCATCATTCATAGCTGTCAGCCATCCCTTAAAAATTCCAGTGCACTTCTAGGTCACTTCTGGCCACACACCATACACAGGAGGACTTCTAGGACAGAAAAGATGACCTTAATGTAGGTCCATAAGAAACACAGACCTTAGTTGGTGCAGATGATACCTAATACTAGCATATCAGTGAGGTTCGTTGTGGTTATTCAGAGCGTAGTAAGCCCATCTCTGTTGGCCATCAATTCTACCAGCAAGTTTTTGATCACAGGATCATCATCATGGATTATAGCAGACTTTGTCATGCTATGTTCCCTGACTGTGACAAAATCACTGCTGAGACCTGTACTCCTATCCTATGAAACTTTTCTTCCAGCAAATGATATATCTTCATCAAGCTGAATGCTGGTAGTTATACTTAAAGGACAAATTTTTTAAGAAACAGAGATCATGTAACCTACACTCACTCCTGCCTCCCTATTCAGTCCAGCTTGAATTAAAATGGAGTCATGAGTTCAACAGAAGTTGATGATGCTACCTGGCTCCATCACCACCTTTGCTCAGAAGCCTTCTGTCTTCCAGGGTGCAATGCACTACTGATCTCTGCCTAAACGTTAAAGCCCCATTTACCTGTCTCTGCTTTGTGTCTCTCTGTGCTTTGCTGCATAAAAATTCACTAAAATAAAAATAGTTACTTCCACTTCTGCACTTTTTTTCTTATAGCAGGAAATACGGCAGGAACTTTTAAGTTGGAAAATAGAAAAGAGGGAGAATAACATGGGCCAAGGGTTATCACATGACGCATAGCCACTGACAGAATCACTAAAGCAAAGAAAGAAGGGAGGCAAAGTTCTGCAACACTACACCACTGGTAAAATTTCCAGTGCCTGGCAACATGCCTAGAAGAAGACAAAACCCCAGTGAAAAAACAAAACCCACAAATATTCCCATCCAAAAGAGTTTTCTTCCCTCTATTTGCTCTCATTAACACAACATTCCCTTCTGCTCATATCAATGTGATGCAGTGCACTCACTCGAGGTAGAGACTGAAGATTTAACAGAAGATCTCAACTAATCTGGGAACTACAGCATCTTTTTCTTTCCTGAAATTAACTCCATCAAACACTGAAAGTTAAACTCAAACAAAAGGATCCCCAGTCATGGTCCAGATGAAAATGCTCCCAGGGCAAACTTTTTTTTTTTGCAGCCTTGGACAGTCCTTTCATACCCTCACCCCCCACCCCCTTACACTGGAGCTCTATGCTTGTTCTGTCCTAAATTCCTAACACGCTAACTCCTGACTCTAACGCAAGTTGTGTGCTGAGTCTTAGCCAAAGCCCTCCAGTCATGGGCCAGACAAAACACTTCTTGGGAGACAAGGTTTTTCTTAGGCAGATGCTTGCAGCTGTATTCAAACTGGAGCTCTAGGGTTTGTTACACTTCCTAACCCTAAAACTAATCCAAGCCCTAACATTAATCCTGGATCTGATTTGATCCTCCATCTAAAAGCTGCTTTCTGCAGCTTTGATCTTCCTTGGGCAGTCCCTTAGCAGCCATAGTCACGCTGGAACTCTAGTATTCACCACTCTCCTAATCCTAACCCTACTCATAGTCTGACCTCTGCCAAAGATCTTCAGTCATGCCAAATGAACAAGCAACAAGGCATGGGCCACGTGCCGTGGAGGAGGACCCCTTGGCATGGGCCAGACACAAAAGTCCTAAGGGGACAAACCTTTCTGCAGCCTCAGCCTCCCTTGTGTGGCCACTGTGCCACCTCTCTCCACCAGGAGCTCTAGTATTTTCCTTTCTCTGAACCCAGCCTCTTGCAAGTGCATTGGAGGAACCACAGCCAAAGACCCCCAACCATGGTCCACATGAAAAATTTGTTACTGAAGAAACTTTTTGACAGTGTACCCTTTCATTGGGCAGCCCCTTTGCCACCGTACTCCAACAGAAACTCTAAACTCATAATTAAGGACTCTGTGTGCATTCCCCTTTGGGATGTGGGTAAGATGTTCGTCATCAAGCCAAACACCAACTCTGGATTAAGAGCTACAATCTTTGGCTTTCTTGGAAATGTCAGCAGATCCCTCACTGCTCTTTCATTATCCATACGGAAGACCAGCAGAGAAAATGATATGGAAGTTCTGACTACGATGTCACCCATTTTCATTAGGATTCACCAGAGCACAACTTCCCACTTTTATCCTCTACCTTTACTTAGATTTATCATGTAAAGAAGCAAAGTCAGAATTAGCTCCAGAACATCCTATCTGAAGTCACCGAATTTGATTCAATAACTGGGCGTAGCTCGGGTAAGTGGGGGAGTATTTCAGGTTCTCATTCAAGTTGCAGGACACTAGAGGTAAGAAAAGGCTGAAGGCAGAGAGAGGTCTGTGACATACCCTGTGTTTTGTGAATGTCCAACTAAAAGGGAAAATCCTGAGGGCTGAGTCAGCAGTAAGGTATAGCCACATATAGAAACCATCATCATTGCAATAGGAATGAGGGGGGAGGAAAGGGGAGAAAAATTGCTGAGAAGGGCTACATCTCAAGGTCATTGAAAGAGCGTGGAGGCATAATAAAAGAAATAGCATGAAATCAGCCACATAAAATTTCTTTTCAAAAATAACTGAAGATGTTAAAATGGACAGCATGATCCTATCCTGGATCAGCACTTTGTGGCATGAGAGCATCTCACGTCTCATTTTTCGTAAGTGCTTGCAACTCGGATTTACCTTCTCATGTTAGGGTAAATCTTATGAGACCGCTAACTCTTAGCAGCTGGGAGGGTTTGTTGCAATTCCTGTGGTTCCCAACCAGAAGTCTCCATTACAGAAGAAATGATGATGACAAACAGGTTAGCTCCAGAATCTTCTCCAGAAGATTAAGTGGAGTATGTTAACTGTGTCTGTAGTACTAGGCTACAAGGAGAAGAAAAGTTTTCTTAGACTGAGAAGAGCAAAGAATTACTGCAATTAGAGAAAAAGTCTTGGGTAAGGACAATGAGAAATAGATACTATATATATGGAAACCAAATATATCCCAGCTTCTTCTGGAAAGCAGAAAGCTTATGCAGTAGCTAAAACAAACAAACAAAAGCTTCAATAGTACATGAAGTTTACATTTTAAATGCCTTAAAATGTACAGTCGTGGAAAGCTACAACTGCAAAGTCAAGAACTCTAAAGTTAGGAGATGGCAATATTAATACTGCTTTCATGGCATCAACTCAGCCATTTTCAGGAAAATACAGTATGACACCATCTTTAATTACATGGCCACATGCAGTGCTTCCTACAGCATTAATATGAATACTGCTCACTGAATAGTTACCCTCTATTTTGTTTTGTCATTTCGTAGATAGAGTTTATTTACTGTACATTGTTTAGTCTCTGTTCTCAACACAAGTTATAAAGTTACATGAATGGCTAATTTCCTAGCAGCCTCTATTATAGTGTTCATGACTATAATATCCAAATGTTTACGAACATTCATTAATTTATTTTTGTGGCACTTCTGCTTATAAAATATTTTTTACAGTGGAGAAACACCGCAGAAAGGAACTAAGGCAATAAGACGTTATTATAAGCATTGTCTACTAATTTTAGACGTCCAATTTGAAATGCCTAGGGCCTACCTTTCAGGGAATTTAGCATTGTGCAGTTTGTAGTAGTGTATTCTGAGAGCAATAACTGCTAACTTCTGTGTCACAGGACAAGGAGAGATGCATGGAAAGATAAAGAGACAGAGAGATCCTACAGGGTCTTATTCAATTACTTTGATCATATGACTATCCTGTGATCACTGCCCTTACTCAGCACATGGAAACCTGAACAGGCTTGCATGTGCCACTCTTCACCGCCGTCATCCATGCAGGACAAAGAGGGTTGCTGAGCCAGCTCTTAATCCATGCCAGGTTTGCAGTCTGCTGTGGGTAAACAGTAGTGCATTAGCAGGGACAGAAGTTTACCAAGGGTGACACCAGCACATCCACTCTGTGCTGAGAGGAAGGGTCCAAGCACTTGCTGGGTTTCCCAAAGCATCGAAAATACACAATGCAGATGTCAAATTCTAATGAATCTGTTCAGTTACCACACACAAAGTGCAATTTTATTTTCAAAGGCTTGGTTAGTTTAAAGCAAAGTTTTCTTAGATGATAGCAAAAAAGCACACACTTTTAATACAGCAATCTCCCCTACCAAATATCAAGCCCTTCCTCCAAAGTACACACACAAAGGATTTCTCGCATCATGCTGAGCCACATTTTCTGCTTTTGGGAAGAGAAAGGGGCAGCCCGTGCCTGGTATCAAGCCTAGAAAAGTCACACCCAATCAGGTAAAGCCTGTAAAAATTATAAGCAACTAAACAAGCCCTTCTGATAGAAAATATTAGGCTGCCTTAATTGTAAGACTAATGAAGTAATACAATTTCTCCAAGAGCTGACATTTCAAGAAACTAGGAAATATCACTGCAAAGATGAAAGCCTTCCATAGTTAAGAAACAGATGTGCTTTACAAATGATGAACGGCGTGTGTGAAGAAGAGAGTGGGAGATGAGCACTGGCTGCTTCAATTTTCCCTTTATAGTCTACAGTGAACCCGATGACAGTGATGGAAAAACAAAGAAAAATCTGTAGTCAGGCTAAACCACGGAGACGAAAACTTGCAAAAGATTCCTTTCCATAGCGTGCTCAAAAACATAAGCCTTCCTAGATATAGCATACATACTATGCCATATCTGCATACTTAAAGGTCCAGGATTACTCTAGGGCCTGCAGACTTTCACCATGCAGAGGCTGGAAAACCTAAGACTGGGTTTCTGCTCCTCTGAACACAGAGCCCGTCCTCATTGCTTCCTTCTACAGGCTTGCCTGGGATTGTTTTTAATGCTGCCTATCCCTCATTTCGGTTATTATCAGATACTGAAGGATGCTTGGGACAAGGATAAATTTTAAGAGGAAGGAATTTAAAGCTAGTGATAAAGGAATGCATAGGGCACTGCAGGAGGAAGGGAGGAAACAGGATAGTAAAAATCCAAAGCAGAGAGGACTGTAGAATACTATCAAGGGGATGTGAGGAAGAGAAGGAGAAAGTCTGAGCTAACAGGGAATGAAGAGAAAATAAAGACAAGACAAAAATGAGGACTGCGTTAATTGCCCAAGGGCTATAACCTGCTGCTGCCTGAGCTGCTGCTGCACCTGCTCAGCAAATGCTGATTTCCAGCTTATCCTGCTCCCACAGGGCACGTGTCTTTGGCAGTGATTTCACCTCTGCTTGGGGCAACAATTTCACATGATATCTCGTGAACCATTTTTACAGACTCACTCTCACCGCGAGGATTGCTCTCCACAGATCTTTTCCCTTTCCCTGTCTTACTTCATCACACCACTCATGTTTGTACTGGCCAAGAGAATACTTTAACACTCATTTTCATCATGTATTTATTGACTAGAGGTCACGGCTAAATGTACCGTTTTAAATCTTGCTCACCAAAGTACCATCAGCAACAAATGAATCAAATAAAGTCTTGACAAAAATGTTTAGGTAACAACAGCCTTCTGTATCTACATAAGCACATCAGTTAAAACCTTAACACACTGCAGAAAGTACCTGACTTGGACACTACTTGAGATAAAACAAATCATTTAAAATGTACATACGTAGTGACACAGCTCAGTTCTGATTACTTATTTACCATAATCAGAAACTAGTTTCCTCTAAGTGAAACTAGAAATTCAGGTTTTCAGGGATGGTTATGTAGGGCAGAACACTTAACCTTTCGCAATCACAATGAATTTGTTTCATACCTAAAGATCTGAGTCACGTATATTGCGTCAATCCTTGTTGTTGAATAACTTATCAGAAACTAAAATGAAGACTATCCGTATGCATTGTGTGTGGGACCTGAAGCTTCTGAGTCTTTTCACAATGACAGTGGGTGGAATAAGTGGAATTTTTCTTTCCACAGGGGAAAACGCAGAACATGTGAATGGTTGTGAAAAACTATGGCTCATTTCTACAATATTTAAGCCGCATAGATCTATCAAAACAACAGAGCAACATTAGTTTATGTTATGTAGGTATGCAGAACTCTGTGTTTGAAAGTAACAGTCTGTCTGTAGCAACACACTGTAAATTCAACTGTATTTTCCATATTTCGAGATTAACATTTTTCTTTAAATAACCATTACAATGAGAAACACAGTTTTGGAAAAGGACAGATCCAATTTTGCTCTTGGCTTTTGGATAACATTTTGCTAATGTTCTTGTCAACAGATTATAGCTGAATGGTTGGCGTTTTTCCATAAATACTAAATTTGTGAAACTTGAGAGAGCTTTACTGGTGAGATGGCAGAATATAAGAGATAACTGAAGAGAAACAGAAGCAAAAAAAAGCGGAAAGAAAATTAAGTTATACTTCTCTATACACTTTCTAAACAAAATATTATAGTTTAGCTTGTGAAGGTACTCAATTTGAAAAATTTTCAAATTTAAAGGTTTTTTTAATTTCTGTTTTCAAATGGAGTTTCCATCAAAATATAAGCATTTTTTCTTTTATTTTTATTCAGAAAAGATTGAGTTACATCCAAACAATACCTTTCGTTCTGTTTCAGGCCAGGTTAAATATTTTGATTTGATACAAAACTGAAATGAAGGACTCTTGTTTTGGGCAAAAATAAAGCTAAATGAAAAAAATGAGAAACATTGCTGCTTCTTTCTTCCAGGTGACGGGAGACATTTCTTCTTTCTCTCTTCCCATACTCGTTTGGTCATAAACATGGGCACTAGGACACAAGTGATACATTCAGCCACCAAACGAACAGGGGATCTTCAGTTAAAATGACAAAACTTAAACCTATTTCTCTAACACACTGTAGTCATTATTTTGCTGAAACACACTAGGTGCATAGATGCTTGCATACACAGTAATTTGGAGAACGTACCACTGTTACAAAGGAGTTAATCCTTTCGCAACTGAACATACATGAGCTACCACCAAAAGCAGACAGAACCTTTGCTGCCATTTCATTTTAGCAAGACAGGAAATTGCAGATTATTGTCAGAGAAAACAAGCTTTATACTTCTAAACACAAGGACCAGATTTGCCAGGCTTATATTGCATAGTGCCTTTAAATAAAATTGTTTTAATTTTACTACTCGCTGAAATCTTAACCGTAACACTGAACAGTAGCTTACTCCACACAGTTCCAATGACTGCAATGTAATCGTAGGAAACGTGAAACATCCACCTACTCTGGCAGACTGACCTCGTGTATACCTGAGACCCAAAAGGAGACCCGGGTTGCACTAACAAAACACTGGGGGAACCCAGCTGAAGAAACTGCAGGAGGTCAGTAGCTCATGAGAAGAGGGCAGCAGGTGTGTCAAAAAGGACTCTAAGCCTCTAAAGTCTGTTTTGGTCTAAGAGCGAGATTTGTTTTGTGTTACTGCATTGTTTTTGTTAGAAATAATAAGCTGTGCCCTAAAGAAAGGGCCTGCCAGGCCTATAGGGACTTTTACAGCAAGTAACTGCGTGGGATTGTTTGGATAAGGTAACGTTCAATGGTTAAGTGCGGTAAAACCCACCACAGAGGCAGGCATTTCCTCTTACAGTCTAGAACAAATTTACTGTCTTGTAAATGTAAACACAAAGATTACTTGGGCATTAGTCTACAAAGTCCATGACACACTGTGTATAAACCTTTTTAGTGAGTATTTCAGTACGCCGTAACTGGAGTGTCGTGTGATTCTGTTGTAAGCAATTATGCACAATACTACAGTAATTTTTCAATATTTGATAGTAGCAGTTGACTGTGCTGCAAACATGGAAATGAATTTGCTCTGAGCCTGCTTCAGGATGACAAACCATTGCACATTTGGCTGCTCTTACACTCGGTAATGACTGGGAAGTGACTATTTCTCCTGTAGGGATAGTATTACAAGGCCAAGTGCATGAGCTCTGTAAATTAGCCTGGCTTACCCAATACTAGTTGCACTGTGCAATAGGAAAAAAAGCTAATGAACCAGCAACGAAATCACAATCTGATAGAGTTAATTTATGGAAATCTCCATAAATAAATCTCAATCTCATTCTGTGAGCCCCCACTTCACTACTGCATAATTAATTTCAACATTTCCATTCATTCTCCACAATATTGGTCATCGGCACACTGTATTATTTAATCTGCTCTGAAGTTCTTTTACATGAGAAAATAAATGGTAGATGAAAGTGAGATCATATTATTTTTTCTGTAGTATTTTAGTTACATAAGTCCCTAGTATTTCTCCAATTTAAGAGACTAAAGTCAACCATCAAAGTTTGCTCACAGCAGTGGTTCTGTACCTGAATAAGGACTTCATTGCATTTAAAACTTGTTCTAAAAAAACTTGTCCTTGGAGTCAATGAAAGGCTACCACTGGCTTTAATGGGAACTGCTTTCGCATGTTGGGTGTGAAATATAGCCCTATAATAACTTCTTAAAAAAACCTAAAAATGTATTTCTCAGGCCCTATTTCTGCTACAGAGTCTTCCAAATAGCGTTGTAAGATCTTGCATCAGTGCTAGTAGTACCTGTATGCATTGTTAACATATACATGAGCAAAAGTACTGATATACTGCCATAATATACTCTAAAAGTAGCAATAACTCTGCTATTCATAACAACTGAGGAACAAACTTGAAACTTTGAGGTAGCCTTAATGTTAACATGGCACAGAGAACACGAATAACATCAATTGATTTAACATTAAGGGAAACTCAAAAGGACAAGAAAATGTTCAATCATACATCCACTTAAACCATTACAGCTTCCAAAAGCACTCAATTGATTTTCTTGAGAAAATCATTTCAGAGAAATTATTTTCTTTTCTCACAGGGAAACTCACCTCAGCAAAGAAGTAATACAGAAACCCTTGGAAACAAACAGCCCCCCTTGCTTGCACACGACAGTGGTTGCAGAGCAGATATCTCCATTCATTTTGCGCAGAGCTCTCTCTTGGACATTCACTTGGACATTCACTATTGCCAGCAGTCTGAGCAGACTTGTGCCCTCTCTCTGGTCAACTTTCAGTGGAGAACAACAAGGGCACTCTGCTCCTAGGTGGACTCGGAAAGCAACTGTGCAGTCTGGCACCTACAGATGACCCTGAGCCAAAGGACAGAAAGCACAAAAAGCTAAAGGACACCTGGGTCTGTTCAGCCTGGAGAAGAGAAGACCGAGAGGGGATCTGACCAATGGTTATAAATATCTAAAGGGCGGGTGTCAAGAGGATGGGGCCAGGCTCTTTTCGGTGGTGCCCAGCGACAGGACAAGGGGCAATGGGCACAAACTGGAGCACAGGCAGTTCCACTTGAACATGAGAAGGAACTTCTTTACTGTGAGGGTGCCAGAGCACTGGAACAGGCTGCCCAGGGAGGCTGTGGAGTCTCCTTCTCTGGAGATATTCAAAACCTGCCTGGACGCGTTCCTGTGCAACCTGCTCTGGGGGCACCTGCTTTAGCAGGGGTTTTGGGCTAGGTGATCTCCAGAGGGCCCTTCCGACACCTACCATTCTGCGATTCTGTGATTCTTTCACACAGAGACAAATTTCTTAACCAAATGGTCTCCCATTTTCAGGGTAACTGTTTCAGGGTGACAGATGGGAAGGGTGACACAGTAAAGACACCTTTGACCTCCAGACGTAAAGCTGGAACACACCAAACTCTGTATTAGTGTGTATATTATGAGCCCAAGACCCACACATATGGTTTCTTTTGTAAGAGATCACAAAGTTGTGTCAGAAAGGTATGTCAGCATCAAAGGAAGTTTCTGGGTGATTTTTCAAAAATTTTAGCTCTGTAATGAGAACAAGATCTAATTTTCACTTTTCTTTCCTTGCAGGTATCCAGAAAACTAATAATTATCTTTCCAAGCTAATCAAGTTGTCATTCTGGAACAGCAGAAAACATCAGGTGGCTTTCTAAGGATAAAAATTATACTGATTCGTCCATGTCAGTGGCTGAGAATACATACACACTTCTAAACATTCATAAATCTATAGAAGTTTGGGAAAAGCATACAATAAAAGGAACAGAAAGCCAAGGCTCTCTTTTTCGAAGTAGAGGTAAAGGAGACCCCTAATGGGATTTGGGAGCAGCCACCTCCTCCAGCGGCTGCAGCCCAGGGACCTTCTGCCTGACTGCTGGAGTCCAGCCCAGGGACACAAGGTCTCTGCCCGTGCTGAGGGATGTGGCTCCCGCTTTCCCGCTTGCAGGTTCAACCAGTGGTGAAGCTGAGCCCGTGTCGCAGAGACACAAACACAGACAGGTCACTGACACGGCCGGTCACACAGCCTGCCACAGTCCAGGCGCTGCCATGAACGCGACTCGCATAAAGCACAAGCACCGTTCCCTCCTCCCCCTTCTCGGCTGGCAGAGCCAGAACAAACACGCTCTGGATTCAAAAGCATGAGCACATTTGCGGATCTCCCCCTCAAATACCGGTACAGTCACCTCTCCATCACACAACCTTGCCCTGATCCCAGCCCCTCTTACCCACACTCGCCTTGCGCACGGTCCCCCCAGCAGCTCATTTTGAGACATAACCCCAGAGGCTGGTGGCTGGGACTCCCACCTGCTTCAGCATCTGGCACTGAGGACCCATTTGTTCCAGCAGCTGACACCACAAGCCAGGGGCACCTATATCCCAGCTCTGACTCCAGTTGCTGGCCCAGTACCCAGTCACACCAGTCCTCCCAGTAGCTGGCACTTAGCCTTTGCAGCACTCACACATGGGACAGAGGGTAAGGTTACACAGATAGTCAGGAAAGGATCTAAGGAGAAGACAGGACAGAGTGTGGTGACCAGGCACAGGTCTCAGCTAGACAGGCATACGGACCAGCCCCATTTTACACGTCAACAGCTCCTTTTATACCCCTTTCTGCCTACCTCCTCTTTGATCCTTCCTGATCCCGTTTCCCTAGACCTGGCTTCATCACTTGACATAGTCCCACAGACACCCCTCCGCCATCCTGGTGTCCCAAGTTTGCATCCTTATCAGTTGCCAACTCAGAGTTTGCCTGACATTTCTTGATAGCCCATCAATTAGTGCAACTGACTGGGTTTGTTTCTCGTTATTGTGTTTGTTAACTGTTAATCAGACAGGTTTGGCGCCTCTGTGTGTTTTTCTCCCTCCCTTTCCTTATTGGCAAGTTCCTCAGTCAGATAATCTCACTGAAAAATAAACATTCCCACACTCCGTGTACCCTTATCGGTGCGAGCTACTGAGCAGGCTTGTCCTCATCACCACCTCCTTCTCACATGTCCTTCAGATTGTTCTCTGCATGTTCTTGTGTATGGCTCCTTTGACCAGATACCCTTAGAGGTGCACAGACTCCTCCATACAACCTTATAGACACTTCCACTAACTGAAAAGATCAATAATTTCAAAAGGAAGATTGAATTCTGTGAGTTCTCATCCTTCCTGAAGGGTTAACAGAAGAGCATCTGTCATCCATTTAATAGCCAGCCCGGTTTTAAACCGTGACAACGGTATACATTCGTTCCTACATGTGAGCCTCAGATATGTTTTTTCACTTCGTAGTGAGGTTTGAAAAGGTGTGATACAAAATCGTTTGTGCTACAAATACAGAAAAATGTTATTAATTTTTCAGGAAACTAGCAATGTATCTGCCTTAGTGAGAGAACGCTAAGGGAAAATGTTTATCAACGTTACTGCAGAAAAATTTATAATGTAAAATACTATAGATTATAGAGCAGTCTGCATAGAAGTAATGAAAATGTCAATTAGTGCAATCCTTTCTGGAACCATCACTTATTATTTAATTCACTGCTTTGTTTTTCCAGTTTTCATTGATTAAGATTAGTGTACCAGCACGGAAAAGCTGTATGTATCTCTGTCTGGTTTAAGTGATAAAGAAAACGAATGCATTCATAATCAATATTTTGTCTGATCTTCTGAAAAGCTATTTCCAGATGAATTCTGGAATTCATGTCTGGAGAACTGAAAGACGCGAAGATGTAGATTTCCATTCTAATTTCTTGTAACCCTTTTCTCTGGAACTGCCTTTTCTCAGGCAGTTAGGAGACATAAACTTGGAAAAAAGCAGGAAAACATCTGAATCCAAATTAATCATATTTTCTCTACTAGTTTAAAATGAAAGCGCCGGTAAATTTTGTGTTGTCTAAACTAGGCTATTGGAAAGGTGCATCACTATTATAATGTTTGCACAAGGCATCTTTGCTATAGCCTCATGATAGAAGATAACGTCTGTAAGATAATAACAGGACACGTTTTAAGTTTAGTTATGCATCTTTAGTAGGAAGCAAAATTAATTGGTGGATAAATCTGTGAGGGTAAAGTCACGGGGTTCTGCAGTCCAGGTACTTTAGGTCAGGTGCTTTAGGGTAGATGGGGCAGACAGGCATGGTCTCTAAAGGATCTGCCCCTGAATTTCACAGGGACCTGTGCAGCGCTACCATTTTCTTTTGTGCCTATTTGAGCATGGGTTTTTTTGAGTGACTCATGACTAAACAATCACCAATCTGGAAAAAAAAAGCCAAGCACTTGTTCAGGAATATAAAACTTTCTGCAGAGATAAAAGCAGGTTTTGTGGCTTCTTTTTTTTTCCTAATAGCTTGGTCTTTGCCTACAAACAGAAATAAAGAATTGTGCAGTGTCAACGCCTACGCTTTTGCTAAACAGTATTGACAATAGGTCCATAATTAGAAATGGTAGTGATGTACCCTCTGACATTGCTTATACAACAGTTCCAGCCTCTGGCGAAGTACAAAGGGAACAGATCAAAGAAAGTGGATGGGCCTGTGCACTTTTCATAAAATCCGTTCTGAAACAGAATAACGGGGCTAGAGGGGCCATCGGTTTGACCTCGTAGAGTATCTCTTATGTTTTTATGACTTAATGTCTTCAGTACAGATATGATCCTACTCAGAGAAAGCCCCAAAGGCTTCTATAACCAACAGAGATTCTTACATTTTACAAAAGAATTCTTCACAGAGATACCTGGCCTAGTTTGTTTAAAATCAGCCCAGCTTTAGGACTTCTTAGTCTGGCTGAACTGTTGGTTACTATTTTTCAGTTCTAAACCTGCTCAGAGATCACTCAGCTCTGCACAGCTCGGCATTGTGCTGCGCGGAGAGCCATCAAAGACAACTATTGAGGAAACAGTAACCATTGTACAATACTTGGCGAATGTTTTTGCCAACAACATTGCTCAAAACCAACTAATCTAGGCTAGTATGCACAACGCTTACTCCTACTGAGTCCGAAGAAAAAACATCAAACAGGACTATTGAGTTATTCTGACCAGTATATAGTCTTTTTCCTAAAAGGCACCGTAAAGGCCACCTGGGTTTCACAGTGCAGTAAGAAAAGCTAACTGGCTATGTTTGCAGGTTTTAAGGATATTGTTTCTGGCCTTTACATGATTCATTGTCAAATCTTTCACAACAGGGTAGCGGAAACTAGTATATAGTGATTATAATGTATAACGTACACACTAACTTCAAATAAAGACGAGGTGAGAAGAAATTTCTTCATTTCTCAGGGTCTGAATAGACAATGTTGTATATTTAGAAAACCACATTGCCAGAAAATATGTGACCTAAATTAGACAAGTTTGCATGAACTTGCATTGCTCATCTACAATGCCATAATTCCTTCCACCTTTCTGAGCAGAAGCACACATTTTCTGGACATGGGTATACTCATGGATGTGTAAACACTCCTGGCACTTGACAAAATCCGACATTTCACAGTTCCATAAACCATCTCCTTTTGTGTTCAGTGTATCTTTGCATATTTAAGAAATGAGCAGAAATGAAGACAAAACTTGAGGTGTGCTTGAAGACAGCACTGGAATGCTCAACTATGACTAAAGAAGTTAAGTGACTAAATTCATGCTCTTTTTCTAGTATTCAATCATTTAAATTCAAGAGAGGCACTCCAAAACATGCATGGCAGTTCCAGACTTTGGGTACTACAGATGCTATGGACACAAGGTCAAAAAACACCAGAAGCACGATCTTCCAGCTTTGCAATACACACCCTGTCTCACAGGGCTGTTTTACACGATCTTAAAAGCCTCAGCCTTCTAAACTTTCTCTACGTGTGTGTGTGTACACATGCAAGCACACACAAAAGCACATACATAAAGTATATTCATGTACGTACATAAAATATATTCACTGAAAGAAAAGACTGAATTTTATATGAACCCATATACAGATATTGCAGTAATTTATAATAGACACATATTTTGGTGATAAATCTTCTACCAAAACCTATGTGAGAATAGCTTTCGTACCTAACACAGCAGCTTTCAAGAATGTGAGAATACTCTACTACTACTTTGTGTAGTTCTGTTAGCAATGAACAGTTTCTACAAGTTCATTTCAGTACAAGGGTTACTGCTGATTCTGGTGACATCCTCGGGAGTTTGTGCTGTAATAGTGAGAGGAATTACAACACTGAGGGAGCGGGAGTGCCCAGAAACCACAGTGGATCACATTCAGTTTTCTGAGGTGTTCAGCAGAATCTAAGGTTTCACTTCAAAAAGACCATCTAGACATCTTGGCTCTAAATACTACTTTGAAAAACGACCCACACGAACCAAAGAAATCCCACAAGCCTGACTTTGCAGGAAGTTTGAAACAGGTCAGCCCAGGGAACGCTTTATTTTTTATGCATAGTACCTCAGATTCAGTCTATGTATGAAATAGTTAAAGCTGAGTCAGGTCACAGAAGGTGAAGGAATTATGGAGATTGACAAAAATAACCTACAAGTCACTTCTGCTTTCAAAAAAAGCTCATTATGGAATTGACTGGTGAAGCTTCATTGATTAGGTCTGGGACTCAGTTTCCACCAGCTGGGAAACACCCACATAAGAAATCTCTCTGAAATAAGGAATGTTTCTGAAACTGGTAAAAGTTAAAAGTAATTGCTGTGATATTCTTTAACCTAATATACTAGGAATTTGCATGGATTTACTTCCCTGGGCACAGCAATCTTGTATCAATAATGTTGGGATGAACATATGGAATGAAGTTGACTTTCAATAAACAGCCAGCAGGTCCATCAGGATGGCAGGCGAGAGCCCCCTCCAAGTACACTCCACCTTTCCTCTAGAAAAAAAGAATTCATGTCACTCCAGCAGTGGGGTTTGGGTTTTTTTTGTTTCATTAAAATGAACTGTACAGCTGGGCTGTATTTGTTGTCCATAACAATTTGCACTATGTTGCTTTCTTGTTTAGTTAAAACAACTGGCAATAATAAAATAAGAGCAGGTGGACGCATTACTATGGTTCCTGTTTATAGTGCAGAATAACACGCACAGAAAGTGCACAGAGACAGGGAGGTCACACTGCTTTACAAGGAAATTCATATGTTTTAATCCAGAGTTTGGTGTTAGTCGAATTGCTCTCTCTGATGATCCTTTGCTGGACATGCAAGGTAAATTATGTGACTGTGTCTCTTTTTTTCTAAATATTACATAGCCAAACCCAGAAAGAAGCACATTCCAAAGTCATGGGATGCAGCACATACAACCTAACTCAATCTTGCTTAGAAATGAAAAATCTGCCGGGCTTGTGATTTTGACTGCTACCTGCGATGCAGAGAGAAGAAAGAACAAAGAATTCTTACAGTTGCTAATTTATTATCAGTGTAGTCTGCATCTACTTTTGGTCAGATATTAAGTAAAATAACATTTTTGTAGTTACAGATGTAATTCCTCATGAAGTGAAAGTCCACTGTGCAACTACGGTTTGCTAGACAAATGCTTCCACCCCCCAGCTGCCTAGTCCCACCTACCCCAGGTAGGGCCAGAAGCACACACCTGTCTCCAGGGACACTCAGGCACAATCCCTTCACAATCCCTCCACCCCAACATGTTGTTGTTAGTATATGGAGTACGGCAGGTGCTAGAAAAGATCAGCAATGAGAAGATGCTTTACTGGTAAATATAAAAATGAAGGGCCTTGTTTCCTCAGTCTGTTCAAAACAGCCTTAATGGTAGCAGGTGTGTATTTCTCGGACATATTTAATCTTATCCAGCACAAATTTAAGCTAAAGTGCTGCAGCAGGCAGGATCCAAGCCATGGATTTACCGTTTTTTTTCCCCTTCTGCTACTCACACAGAATGTTACTGATTTCATCTAAGTCAGTCATTCACGCTGGACGGGATCACTCAAGCCAAAGGAAGGATGCAAGATGAACCTTTTTTGAGGTATCATCATGCACAAATAGGGAGTGTTTGACTTTTGGTATAAGTTGGTCACATTACATAATATAAATATATTAGCAAAACATAATATAAACAAAGTCTCCATTCAATTTTAACATACAATTTCTACCAATAAACTTTAGTCTGAGGAAAGCAACACAGTAAAGAAATCTCATTCTTTCTTAGTTCTGCTTGAATATTCTGATAGCCAAGGATATGTGAAAATTCCCATTGTTACAAATAGTATTTAATTTTTGTTTTGCCCAGACTGGAGATACTGCAAATCCTTTTTGCCCTTTCATCCAGTTATTGATCCACCTTATCAGCACTACCTCAGTCACATTGGATGGACTCTAAGAGACTTCCAGGAAGAAAAACTGTTACTAAATGAGGGCAAGGAAGAAAAGTTTCTCACTTCCCTTCTTACTTTACTTCATTCTCTTTTTTACCAAGGAAAGGTCAAGAAAGCCTTTCTCCCCCCCAAAAAAATCACAGACACTTCAGCAAGGAGACAAAATGGTCTGCTGCAGCACTTGCAGAGAACAAGCGATTATCTAGCATTATCATCTGCCAGAACAGACAACACAGATCCAGATGGACGTACTGATCTCTAACTGGCTCTGCAGTACAGACCATGTCAAAATGTTGATTAAAAAAGGCCCAGATATACTTTGTTGTTAATAATCTTGAAGGATACAAGCAAAACTGAAATGATCAGCAAAAGAAATTCGAGTGCTCTGCATGCAGCTTTCAAGCATATATTGGCTAAACTTACATAGCGGCCCTGTCATTTCTAAGTCATTCAATGACACACAGAATATTTCATGCCACTCTATCCCTTTATTTAAGTGAATTTATGCAGTATCCATGCATGCATATGAACGTAAATTTTTTAAAAAGTTTATATACTGTCACGCTGAAATCAGCTGCTAAAGAATATCGCCAGTTTGGTTTTCTTCCCAAGGTTCCTAAGATTCATACCAGAATGAAGTCTGTTTCCCAGAACAGTCTAGACAGTTTGTCTTGATCTAATGAGACGGAGATACAGTCCAAAAATAAGCTAAAATTCCCATTGTGTGTGCAGACATACAGAAGCTAGCTGATGCTAGGGAATGTGCCTTCAACTAGCTTAAAGACTTTTGATCAGATGTGCCTGGCAAAGCATAAGCAATGCCCTGTAAATATATGGTATATATGCATTTTGGCAGGTGAACCCATAATAGAGATTGTAAGTCTTCCATTCTTTGTCAATGCTGTTCTAGGACCGTAAAGGACCGATACAAAGGATGGAAGGATACAATAAAAACTTTTCCTATTTCCACAAATGTCTATGTCATGGCCATGAGCAATTGGCCAACACTAAAGGAGAGAGATAATTAAAAACAAAATGGAAAGATGAAAGAAGTTAAATTAAAAGTTCAGGCAGAGAATATGATTAAAGCACTGAATTTTAATTACAGAGACATTAAAATAACTTTTTTCACCCTCATTCTTTTACTTTAGGGAAAACAAGGGTTAGTTCTTTAAAACACCACCATTACTGTTGCTTTTATTGTTTCACTTCGATAACAGAGGTGTGAAATGTAGAGGGTAGGTGAAAGGGAAGTCTTGGAGGAAATTGTAGCAAGGAATATTCCAGTTGTATACAAGGGAAAAAAATGCCCACCATGAGGGTGAAAAGCTTAATGGGAAATGGCCCTAAACAAATGGATATAACTTTATTTTGGCCATGTTTGAGTTGGAACAACTGGTTCAAATGTCCTTCAGAGGTCCTTTCCAACCTGAGCCTGTCTATGGTTATATGAAAGGATATGTGTGTGGCCTGACAGCTGGCAGTCTTAAATACTTATTTTTGCTGAAGGTCACTAATGCCAACTGACTTAGGAGGAAATCTGAGGAAAGACAACATGTTTAGCCAGATTAGTTTCGGTACGAAACTGAAAACTTGTCAAACATTTTGGAGGAATTACTTCATTTGAGCTGCAAAAGCTCTCCATTTCCTCCTCTGTTAACAATCTATAAAGAAATCCCTTTTGCCAAAACTTAGTCTTTACTAATAAAGGGAGAAAGGTATATGAAAAGAGTAAAATAAAATAGAATCGATTCTGTAACAAGAAAAATCCAGAGGTTATGCAACAATGCACTTCGGCCAAGTTAACTCCGTATTTGATGCTGTAGGTATAGAAAGATAACAGGGACGTTAAGAGCTGATATTTTGTGGTATAACTGAGCAAAATTACTTTCAAAGTATTATCAGCAAGCAGAAATCTTAGATGACTTGTAATAAAACTAGTTCTTGAAAAAGAGCAAAGGTCATACTGAGCTGAATTAGAGCCTACCACCATTTCTCTAGTAGCTCAGAAAATGCCTTCCCTGCAGATTAATTTCAGCAATTGGAAGAATTCTTTTGAACATGACTGTTGAAAGGGTTGTCTGCTGGAATACAGAAATAGAAAAAGCTGTCCAGCCTCCGGAAATTAAGGTCTTCAGGTTAGAGAGGAATCTTACAGTTGCCCTAAGATGCCTCTACAGCTGATAAAAGACCGGCATAATCATACCCGAACCAATTTTCCTAGCCCTTGGCAGTATGGTGGGCAGATCAGATTGGAGATGATGTTTCAGGTCCAAATGAGATTTAACTGAAAAGCTGCAGCATCATCCCTCTAAAGTAAAAATTAATTCTGAGACTAATAATGAATGCCATTTCTGCTGTCCCTTTCCACACTGATAATTTTTGCCAAAACATACCTCTGGAACAGCAGTCAGACCTATTTCAGCAAACGCTGCCTGACTGCAACACAAATAAGTAACTGCATCACAGGCTGACTCAGACCTTACTCATCCTCACTAAGGAGTCAAGCAACTGATTTTGTGTGATTTCTGCTCTAGTTCTGAATATCAAATAAGATTGGACATGTTTTGAAGGGGCAGGAAAACATAGGCTGCATAATTAAACTCTGTGAAAGTTTAACAAATTCAGTTTGTACTCCATTGCTATATCCACTCTTTCGCCCTTTGCAGTACTTAGTCCAGTTAAGCTTGTCGTGAGTAGAGATTTGCCTCTAGAGAAGGAACAAATAATTTAGAGCAAATCCTAAAAAACTTATCTGTTAGAGACTCACTCATCATTTGTAAGAAGATATAAAGGTAGCTTCCTGGTAACTTCGCAACTGGTTAGGCTGAACACTGTTTGGGGCAAGGGCCATACCTTTTCACTCTCTAGGAAGCATCTGACACACACTTACTGTTAAATAAAAATAATGAACCATCACAGTGGTAACCAACCCGATATTCCCAGGTGCTTCTTAAACAGGGTATATCAAAGAGGGAAACGATTTAAACCAGAACAAAAGCCTCAACACTCTGCCTTTGGTGACTGATTTTCTTGTGACCATGGTGTCTTTTCTTTGCACACATCAGTTAGCGATATCACCAGTAGGACCACTGGAGGCTGAGCATGGCAGGGTACTACTCAGCCAAAGAAAAGGCAGTAACTTCCTGCCCCAAAGCCATTTAGCCTAACAGGAAAGAGACTGCGGCGTGCGTTACGTGGGTTACTCACGGCTCAGCTTCGATGCTCTGGTCAGCAGCTATGTAGTTGGCAGGGATGTAGCCCTGGAGCTTGTGGCCAGGACAGACTGACCCTGGTGGCAAGAGGAGCCTAGCGTACCACCAGCCCTCATGGGTCGCATCCAGCACTTCAAGCTTATCCCCGGCTCGGAAGCTCAAGTCCTCCTCAGTGCGAGCCTCGTAGTCAAAGAGTGCCACAAATCTGCAAATATTCACCAGATGCTGGCCAGGCAGTGGAGGTAAAGGTTTCTCTTTTATCTTACTGTCTCTGTCTTTCTGTCCTGCTTGGAAGTCATGCCTTACCACAGCAAGGTTGGCGAAGACTTGGCCGACTTTCTCATCCTGCTCACTGTCTCCGCCCGAGAATAAGCACGGGATGTAGGGCTCCAAACAGGCACAGTGCTTCTGACAAAAGTTTCCCATACTGTTTCCTTGTGCCTTCCTCTGCTTCTGCTTTTCTTTCGTTTTTCCCAGTTGTGATATTCTTAGACCAATTTTTGCACCATCAACATTTTAACTTTTTGCAGGATTTCTTCTCCCCTTCCTTCTTTGGCACAAAATGAAACAACTCTTGGCACAGCTGGAACCTCCTCTCCGAGCCCCACTGAGAGCTCATTACAGGCAGCTCCTGGATCGGGAGTGAAACCTGAGTATCCAAGTGTCGGAGCACATGTGGAGGGAATTTCTCACTTCCTCTTCAGAACAGGAAAGCAACACAACAGCTGTGCTGGGCTGAGCTCCAGGAACAACGGGGGAGCGTAGAGCCTCTTCTCTCACAGCAAAACAAGAAAGTCAGAACATCTAAGCAGGGGAGGCTTCTCAACTCTTATTGCCTGGGATGGGTGTTTTCTTATCTGAGATGGGGTCCTGTCATATGATCAGTGGTGAACGTCTGTAAAGTCCTGGTAATGATTAACCAAGCTGACCTGCCTGTTTCCTTAGCAGTCTCCGACGTGGACAGCTTGAATATTTCTTTTTGTTTCCTGGTTGGCACTGGTTTTGGTTCCTGGTGGGAAGGCTTTGCTCACCCGAGGCCGGCAGACACCCTCACCTGGAACGCACCTGCAGCTTCTGCTGTCCCTCACGGCCGAGTGCCCACACTGCTGAGCGCCCGCCCTTCAAACCAGTCCTCTGGCTTTTTTTTTTTTCTCTTTTGAGCTGGGTTTGTCACTTCTTACAAGGAAAAATAAATATATGGGGCTTACAGTATTACAGTAATCCATTTTAATACATTTCTTATTCTGCATTTTAAGGAAACAAAGGCACTAGCCAAAAAATTGCTATAGGTAGTCAGCTAATTATACCAATCACATATAAAAATAATGGCTGTCTTCCAGTCACCAAGTAACTCAATGAAGCTAAGTTGACCAGTATGTTTCCGTTTCTAAAGCACCTATAACCTGGCATACAGACCAAGCACGGGCGTCTGGATACTGCTGTGGCAAAGCAGCCTGGAGAGGGGTCTGCCACATCCCAGCTGCACAGCCCGATCTTTGTAGCAGCTGGAAATCTCCACAGCCTGGGGGACACAGAATGCGCGGAGTGAGAGCAGGAAGCCCACAGCCCCTGTCTGTGGCATTTCAGTAAGAGGCAAACTCTTACAGATAAGAGGTCAATCAAAACCCACACATGGCTCTATAGCTTCCTCGTGATAAAGAAACCTGCCTCTCTCTTTTCTGGGGTTTTTGTTTTTTTTTTTTTTGTCAGGAATAACTGCTGTTTTCCTAAACCATTCAAGCATGTTTCTCAGCTCCATTTACAGCTGCTGACTTCTGTCACTATACTTTACTAGAAAGAAAACCCAACTTAGAAACCAAAGCCCCTTATTTTCATCATGTCTCTCAGTCAGTCCTTTAAATGAGGACATGAGTGCCATGGGCAGAAGCCCGCTGACGGATTAGGGACTGTGGGATGCATGAAAGATGTCTCCACTGTAAGTTTATCACTATTAGGTGCATCCCCACTGAAGAGGGATGGAGAACTGGTCACTCACTCCTCTTCTGCAATGCTGCAAAATAAGCTGAATAAGGGAGAAAGTACCGTATACATTAAGTGTGTATGGTGTAATCACTAAACCTTATAATCTGTAGTGAACCCTTTCGGTCTGATAAAAAATGGCATGTTGATTTTGCAGATTATGAAAATCGTATTTAGTTTCTCAAGCACCACTGGAGACAATTTTTCACCACAGCAACTATCAATCACTACCCAGATCAATAAGAACACAGATATCCAAGAATTATTTACTTTTCTTAGGTCTGACGGACAATATCCAAAGTTGGAAAAAGCCTGTGTTGAAAAAGAAACTATCTTCATTAGTCTTGTTTAAAGAATTATCTACATCTAGTCAAAGCAGAGAATATTAGAAAAGATGTATTACATAATCTGGGTTTTTTCAGTTTGCATATTTGATTGGCTTTTCCTGTAATGTTTCATGGTTCTGGCAACTTGGGCATTAATCTGGCAAAGACCTGCATACACATTTCCTGTACAGAATAGTTTCATTGTGAAAATAGAGCCACATAGACGGTACAGAATCAATCTCATGTCCACCTCTTTTCAGGATCAAGACCCATCATTCAGGTACCAATATATATATATATATACACATTAGAAATCACGCTGCATTCACTGACACCACTCAGATAAATATTTATAACCGTAGTTAGAATGGGGCTTAAGCCTACAAACATTTGTGTATATGAATATCTTATCTCAAATAAACCCAGGCATTAAATTCATCTTCTCTCTCAATTTATGCCCCTGCTTGACTTTACAAGACCAGAAAGACTTTTCCTGAAAGTGATCAATAACTATAAATCAGATTACTTTCCTCCCAACCAACTCTTCAGGTTCAGATCTATTTCTGAAACAAGAAGACTTTAACAAACAGCCAAGCGATTTATTACCCAGATTCAAAATTCCTCTCAAAGAGAGGAGTGAGGCTGCGGAGAACTACTGAGCAGATTCCCAAGGCCGTGCAGGGCAGGACCGTGGCTGAGCTGTGGCGGCCGCAGCAAGGGTCTTTTTTCCCATCCTGGTGGCTTTATGGAGGATTCTCTGCATTTCTGAAAATAAAGGAGTACTCTTTACGTTTTAGAGACTATATAATTTTATCACAGGCAAGAAAAAAAAATGAACATGTAATACAAATGTTCTTGCTGGGTATACTGAAAAAAATCTGATAAATTTTCATGCTCATAGTTTGGAACAAATGAGGATATCGGTGTATGTTCAGGGGCTTTTCAATATAAACTATTGTCCGAGTCCTCTGCACTGGTATTTGATATAATTCAACAGGATAATCTTTGCAGCACCTGTTCCTGGGCTTAATTTATTTCTTTTGCCTTGCATCCCACTATATTTTCTTTTCGTAAAAGAAGGCCAAACAGATCTGTATTGTTTACTGGCCTGCTGTATCGTTACTTAATTTGTTTTGGAGGCTGAGTGTCAAACCAGAAATTGCCCAAATAAATAAACTACTGGATGTAAAATGACTGTGAAAGACTTAATCAGATATATTGATGAATTTTATTAGCAAAAATGCTTTGAAAAGGACACAAGAGTCTCACCTCATTCTTACAGCCAGCAATAGCTAGTGAGAAAGATTAGTTTATTATGTCCACAATGGCACATTTACAGTATGGACACTGAAATTTAATATTCTGGTCCCTATATTATTAAAAAAAGTCATTATTATTGCAAGTAGTTTCTTGAAATATGCAACACCTTAAAAAAAAGATGGATCATTTACAATCTGCATTTGACAGGATCATAGAAGCTTAGATTTTAAAAAAGGAAACATGTATTCTATCAAGCAGTACTTTCCCTCTTTAAACTACGTAATTCTCCATTGTTTTTAAAGTAGATTTCCTTGTTCCATAAAGAAAAAAGTCCATACTGATGCTATAGGTTTGAGGAAGACAGATACTGGAAGTTACTTTTTACAGTCTATATGTTGCTTACAAAGTCCTGTATAACTAAGACTCTTGCAAGGAGCCTTACCCCTGCTTAAAGGATTAATTTGCAGTCCTCTAAATCTATTAAATCAAATTCTAATTAACTTAAAGTCAATATCCTTTAGGCCTTGCTTATTCTACAAAACAATCATGTTTAAACATGCTGGTGAAACATATTTCTCTTAGTCGCCTGAATGGACAGAAAAATAATGTGCTAATATGATATGTCTTAGTAAGCCTAGCGCAAACCTAATCTGCAACACTGGTACTAATTGAAGTGCTCTTGGAATGAGGTACTGCTCTGCATGAATTAAGGTATCAGACTGAGTCGTATTAAATAAGTACAGATAAGATTTGAATCCATAATATTTCAAAAGTCTTGTTTTGATAGAATTTTTATTTATACTCCATGCTTTCAAAACCGATTTTGTATGAGTTTTCATTACAGATATTTCCTGTGCTTATTGATTTGTATGTGCTCTGTATGGAACTATTGGTATAATTACATAAAACCTTAAGAGTTTTAGAAAAAATGAACACTTCTCTACCTCATAAATACGCAGTTCCATATTTCAGAGACAGGGAGTGAACATCACTGAGCATCAGGCTTTGGTACTGATAATACATGATGTTTGAAACAATTCCCCTATGCCATGCAGAGAACAATTACGGTCACAACAGTACTCTGCTGGGGAAAAAAGACGATTCCAAGGCAATATCCACCAACAGTTTTGTTAAGAAATATGAGTCAGATCAAACTGGAAATTGAAAAAGAGAATGGTTTTTCTTAATAATAAGATGAGATCACAACAGAAACAAACATTTTCTTCTCCAATCGTTTTGGATTTTGTAAACAGGAAAAAACTCCATGTAGGAAAACGAGAAATTAAGATATAAAATACAAGATTCATCATTAAGTAATATATGAAACTGCTGCCTGTAGCATCATTTTCTGTATTGTATAATCTTTTTCAAGTCAGTACTTATACTGCTGCATTAATATATGCTAATTTAAGTATTTGACATATATATCTCACTTAGAAAACCTTCTTAATGTATTACAATAAAGCAAGTGGAATGTTCCAGCAAAGTAAAATATTCAAATAATACGATCTTTAAAGAAATTAGAAGAAAAGCAAATGCATACTGCTCTGAAGTCGTGATGTTTTTTAAGGTAACAAATTGAAAGGAAACACAGTGATTTTTTATTACAGCTGTCTTTTCAGCTATATATCTTTCCATTTGCACATTAAAATGGAACACATTACCACCACTTTGTAGCTTTTTTATAATCCTTTTAATCAGCACTTCCATTTTGTTTCTGTAATTTGCAAATTGCCATTCTTCTCAATGAAAATAAATTATGCCCATAATTTTAGTCTTGACAAAATTGTTTACTCTTATTGATTAATCGCATTCCTGGTTTTGTATATTATCTTAAACCATAAATCCACAAAGACATAAAGTTGTATTCAATTCGGCATTTTCCAACTTTCAATCTTCTGCATTTGTAATGAGAAAATTCTGGTTATTTATTTTCATAAGGATGATCCAGTAATCCATCTCTACTCTAGAAAGCATTAAAAGTACATTTTCAAGTGCTTCGGTGATGAGGGTTGCTTATTTATTAGCTGAATTTGGGCCTAAAACAGGCAACGTCTGACAACAAATGAACACAGAGGAATAGGGCTCTGTCAAGTCGTGACAGAATAGAGACTTTCTCTATTTGTTCAAACAATCAGATCTCACTCTGCTGAAATTTAATGCAAGTTTTGCCATTATCAGCAATGGGACCAGACCTCAGCCATTATTTTTCATTTTATCGTACATTATTCTAAATGATCTACAGCACATGCTGTTAAAAATTGTAAGTTAATTTGCTTTCTCTGAAGCAGCCTTTCTGAACAAAACCACATTGCAGCTCTCTAAGGCATGAAAAATACTTCCAATCAAATCTACCTCTGTGTGGGAAAAAATATGGTAAGTGGATGACAAAGAATTATCAGCGAACATGATTTTGCCATTCTTTTAAGAAAATGTATTCCAAAACTGACCCTGTTATGGGTATTTTTTAAATTTAGAAAGTGTATATGTTTACGAAGATTTTATGATGGGTCAAGATCATTTCTGACTTAACTCTATCAAAGTCTGCATGCTATGTCAAGGATAACTTATGAACATGACTTACCACCGTTATCTTCAGAAGTCAGAATTGCATCAAGAGAAGCAGAGGAGTCCAAAGAGGAATGGATGAAAAGGAATAGCGTGTTGAAGTACTGTACTCATTGTTTCACCTGTGAATGAAAGTGGGTTTTATTTTCCCCAAAAATAAAATTAGCACTCTCTCCTGACCTGTGCAAGTGGGAAAGGCAGCATCTTACAAGGAGCTAAAACTTGCAATGAGAATGTATTAATATATCACATAAAGGAACACATCTCTTTAATTACTTTAAATTACTGAAACATTACATGTAAAACCAGTAGAAATACACTAGCTATTCATTTTAAATAGACTAGACTAGACTACAGCAGAGCAGAAAAGAACAGAGANAGAATAGAATAGAATAGAATAGAATAGAATAGAATAGAATAGAATAGAATAGAATAGAATAGAATAGAATAGAATAGAATAGAATAGAATAGAATAGAATAGAATAGAATAGAATAGAATAGAATAGAATAGAATAGAATAGAATAGAATAGAATAGAATAGAATAGAATAGAATAGAATAGAATATTTCAGTTGGAAAGGACCTACAATGATCATCTAATCCAACTGCCTGACCACTTCGGGGCTGACCAAAATTAAAGCTATTATTGAGGGCAATGTTCAAATGCCTCTTGAACACTGACAGGCTTGGGGCATCGACCACCTCTCTAGGAAGCCTGTTCCAGTGTTTGCCCACCCTCTCGGTAAAGAAATGCTTCCTAATGCCCAGTCTGAACCTCCCCTGGCACAGCTTTGAACCACTCCTATACGTCCTGTCATCAGATACCAGGGAGAAGAGCTCGGCACCTACCTCTCAACTCCATTTTACTTTTATTCTTCCTGCTAGATACACCATATTTATACAAATTGGTCCACATCACTGTAAATTATGCACACACTAGGATTTTATACAGGTAAAATCTCTCTGTAGGAAAAGGGCTGGGTCTATAATCAGTTTCTGTGATTATACGAACCATGTGCACTGTCCATCCAACTTCCAGACTAGGTCTCCCTCTCTCCTTGTGTATTTTCAATATAGTTTCCTACCTCCTGTTTTCTTTTTGCTGTCTCTGTCTTTCACAGTTACGCAGTGAAATGCTGTATGCAGAACATTACCCAACATGCAATACATGGTCTTTATAAACATAAGGAAAGGGGATAGGAAATAAGCACCTTTAGTGATACTCACTTTTCAGTGAGCTCTTGTGATACAGATTGCTGTTGCTGTAGACAAAATAATTTACTCTCCTTCTCTGATACAATTTGCCCAAATTCATATTCCTCTGTCTTTGTTTCCACAGCTTTAAACCTCATTGGAATTCCCCTTTCCCTGAGAACAGCATGAGACTCAACACAACAACACAGGTAAATGCAAACATACTGTTTTCCTAAAAATAGAAGAGGTTGCTCAGAACTTCTTCACAGACTTATGTAGAAATAGAGTACAGATCTTTAAAAAGTTACATCAGCATGATGGAATCCTTTTGAGGCTTAGTGTATACCTAGAGTTTTAGAATATACTCTTCCAGAGCACTTCCTTCTTATCAAAACCCTGCATACTTTTTTTTATCCTTTCATCAGATCGTTACTAGACACCCTCTAGAGGCAGAAGCAGAACAGTAAATACCAAATGCAATTTATATTCAAAATAAGCTCTTATATTTGAGATTTATAAGCATTACTATTAGCATTTTATTATTTCAGCTCCGAGGAACATTACTCTCAGTGTCTGATAGATTCAGCAGTGAACACATACAGAAGAAAATATTTCTTAGAGAGAAGATCAATCACTCCTTAAGAAAGATAACTTATTGTAAAAAGAAGAAAAAAATTTTGATCTGTCTACTCGTCACAGTGACAGGATAGAAATTGTTCATGAAAACCCTAAGTGGTGATCATGGTAATCAATTCACTAACTTGTATGTTACTTTGAAAGCACAGATTGCTGTGTTACATTACTGTGGGTTCATTATTTTTGTACTCAACTCTAGCAAGGCCAAAACTGGTGCAATGTATTCAGTTTTTGATCTTATATTCCAGGAAAAAAAAGATACGGACCAATTTGATAATGAATGAGTGATTAATGAATATCATCCAGTTTAAGAATTAAAGCTAAGCAGGCTCAAAGCCCTTCAGCCTTTAAGGAAGGACTTTAAAGAACTAGATAAAAAGAGAGTGTGGGAAAACATATAGTAAGAGCCTTCAAGTAGATAGAAGGCTGGGGTGCAACGATGTGGTTCTTACATCTGCGAAGAATAGGACAAGGTGTAAGAAAAAAGGATGCATTAGAGCAACAGAGACTTTGTTTTGACATGTGGGACAGAGACAATTCAGAGTATTCTGTGTGTAAGGACTGTTAAACACTGGAAAAAGTTGCCTCAGTGGCTCTTTGGTCCTTTTTAAGAAGGAGTTAAGACAACAGACTATTAGGGATGTTTGTAGTCGGATTGATCCTGCCCCATGGCAAGAAGATGACTGTCTTTAGGTCTTTCCCAGTTCTGTTATCTTCAAGTCTGTAGTTTTATAGTTGTGGCATTTCCCACTGGCTGTTCGATAGCTCTGTTCTTTTGTGCAGACTGTGTATTGAAATACATCAGATTTGTCCTTTATGCAATCATTAGCAAGTGTCAGGCTTGAAATGCAGACCTGTAACCTACTTGAACAATTCAGAAATCTTCAGAATGTCTGAATTAGACCTATTCCAATTTTAGTCATGAAGAAATTGAAGCCATAAGTGGCTAACTTATCTGCACGTGGATATACTATGAATGAATGAGAAATAAAGACTGAGAACTTAGGAGTCCTACTCCAAATTTTATGCTTAAAATTGTAAAAATAAAATAATGGTATGTTAAAAAAAAAACAAAAAGAAGAAATAAGGCAGCGTCCCATATATCATAGAAGCTGCACAGTTCTTTGCCACAAAATACATACAGGTCTACTATGAAAGTATAGTTTCCCAAAAAGTCCATATTTCCAGCACAATTTCTTTTGACTAAACATAGCATCCATCCAGCTCAAAAAGTAAAATCTTTCAAAGTACCTTTAGCCAACTATTCAGGGTTTTAAAATATATACTCACTAAGGGTCCAGCAATCAGTCTTGGCTATTAATCACTCTGACAAAATCATTGATTTTCATTTCCTTCTTTCATGTTGCGTGGGAACAGCCTGAGCTAGATTACAAGATCTGAGAGAGGTGATAAGGACAATAAGCAAGCTTTTGAGAGATTCTGAGCACCTAGTGGATTACTGTCTGTTTAATCTTCTAATGAACTGTTGCGTTTAGTTTGGGGAATCTTGTCTCTTTAGCAGCAGAAGTCTCATTTCCATGCTGGTGAGACAGAGAATGTAAGGTGCCAGATGTAATCAGATGTCCCACTCCCAGCAGGATGCTATAAAATGTATGTGCGTGATTCTACTGAAAAAGTTAATGTGTCCACATTTTGTGCTGTATAAAAAGGCTACTAAACAATCCAATAAACAGTAAAATTTCTGAAATCACTAGAATTTAATCAAATCTTAAATCCTGACAAACAGTCAAGTATGTTCACTGGGCTTCTCCACCTAGTAACAAGGCACCTTGTGTATCACGGAGGGATGCCTTGAAAATTACTTAGTATTTCGCTAAGCTTTTAAAGATCTACTAAAAAACCAGTAAGTGCTAGAGACTGCTTTTCAAAGCAAACTTATTCTTGACAGTTTTCGTTCTCTCACAGACTACTGGGATATCCTTGAAATGAATTACTGTTGTTAGATCTATGTGTACTAAAGCATCACTCTGTACTAAGTCAGAGGCCTGCTTCTTTATAATCTTAGCTTATTCCTCTGATGGCTCCCAAACAAAAGTGTTTCAGTCTATCTGTCCAAAACTTAAAAACATAGAAACAAACCTTGCAATTTTGTTTAACTTTAAACATGTGAAGAATTCAACTGGAAGTATGATTTAATGCAAAATCCCAGAAACATGTGTTGTACCTGTGTGACTACCGCCAACTACTAGGAAGTTTTTCTTTCAAGCTGTGATTGCATGATCAGGGATGAAGCTAGCCTTACACTCTCTTTGAGTTAAATAGGTACAGCGTCCTTATGCCAAAACAACCACATTGTATTGGAATCTAATTATTGATCCACATATAAGAGAGGAAGCAGAAGGGTAGTGGTGCATTTTCAGGAACTGCCTGAAGGATGGCAGCTATCTGGTGGTGGTTTTCCAGGAGCTGTTAAGGGTGGTTGTGTGCTGTGGCAGCACCAAAAGGGCCAATATGTGCGTCTCCCTGAGACGGGAGTGACATTACTGTGGGGAGGATAAGGGGAGCTCTCAGGAGACCCTGAGCTGGGCCAGTCGGGTGAGCCTGAGATGCGGGCTCTGTCCTCCTGTCAGTCGGGGATGGAAGTAACAGTTCTCAGATGAGGAGTTTGTGCTGTGAAAAGCAGGGGGTTATCCCAGTGGGGAGACCAGGCATCATCCTTCAGCGGGGATTGAGGCAATCTGCCAGTGCCGGGTGGGGATGCTGGGCTGTGCACTGAAACTTCCTGGGTTAAAAGCTAAATCAAGTGCAAACCTGAGGTTCTAGCTCTTACTAGTGTGCTAGAATAAAATATAAAAAAACAGCAAACACTTTTTGGTTTGACTTATTCTATTCCAAAAGTGTTTTCATTTGTTTTTAAAAACAAGCAGGGAAAAATCTAGAATGTTCTGAGCTTACTTTTGTGTAAGAAAGTGTTACTTGTCCAAAATAAAAATGCTTCATGTTTGTTCAAATTCCTTTTTCATTTTCACATATCACTACTGCATACTCCTCCATAGTAACGAGGGGTCCTTTCCTTTTTTAATTAAACTTTTTTAGACTTTGCCTAAATAGGCAAATGGCTGCAACTGGGCAGTCAGGAAAAACACAACAGGCAAAGTCAACTTACACAGCCCTAGGAAAATAAAACCGAAGTTTGGGGAAAGCAGAATAGACGAAGGTGAGGATGATTCAAAGTTAACTCGCAGGGATGCTCCATCGTATTGTAATGCTGCCCTCTTAAGGACAAAGAAAGCGAGGAGCTAGAGCACCTGTCTTGCTCAGAAGCCTAGAACTTCTAAGATTTATTTGAAGTATTTTGACATGGTTCTCATGCCTTTATATAAGTTACCAGACTGTGACGCTCCTTTCGCACTCCGGGCCATGTCAGTACTCTCCTGCGCTCTAAAACTACATGGTGGTAGGAGCCTCTTTGTGTGGAAAGCAGGCATGAGGCACCATGGAAAACAAAATGCCCCTTTGCATGTCTATAAAAGGCTTTGACACATTGGATCTCGCACTTCACACGTGTTTCCTGCAGGTCACTAAAAGCCAGGGCGCCGAGCGTGGGCAGCACCCATGGGGGTGTGTGCCCACGGGCAGCACCCGCTGCCCTGTCCTGCCCGCTCCACGAGGATCGGTGTGCCCACAGGCAGCACCCGCTGCTGAGCCGTGCTGGCCAGGAGGGCTGCAGCAGGGGGCTGCCGGGGGGAGCTCCCTCCGGGTGGCCTTTCAGCCCTGGCCCTGGCCTGGGTGATGCTGCAGCTGCACGAGGTGAGCTGCACCACAAGCAGTCATGTCTCCTTTGGCCTGACGGGTTAGAAATTTCCCCTGCTAGGACAGGATTTATGATTTTTCCCCGGTCAGTTATCACCACATATTTACAATATATAAAAGCAATTACTGTGACACATAAATAAACAATGGAGAAAACTAAAATATTGTTAGTTAGGACCTTATAGCCCAAAAGGTCAGCCTCAGTTATGTGGGCATCTCTGAGTAGCTCATGGTACTATCAAACTTCAAAGACAGAGCTGAAAAAGTAATCTGAAAGGAAGCTGTTAACACATTAACGTAGTTCAGTTGTTATGGGGGATTTCTACTAAAGGCAGCTCTTTTCTGAGAAAGGCCCTGGAGTGGGATGTCATTATGTTTAAAGCATTCATCTGAAAGTACTAAACTGAGAGACAAAGCAACACTTTTAAGACAAAAGAAATAGAAATAAACATCGGGGGTTGTGTGCTGAAAGCAAACTGGTGAGACTTTCCTGTTAGCAGGCTTGTGCTGCGAATAACTGAAAACCAATTCTCTTCCACATTTTCTGTGTTTCTTGTTGTTATAGTTCTAATTTAATCTTCAGCTTCATGCACCTGAAATTTAACTCGCTGAATCTCCCATTGGTGAGTATTGCTCCTTGCACAAAGTGGTTTAAGATTAAATATGATTAGTACTTTTGTGTTGTAAATTCTAAGATAGCTTGTTATTACTGCCAATATAATTGTGCAGCACTCACAAAATCTGGGTGTTCAAGATTGCATTCAGTCAACAGTGAATACAGAGACCAGGGGTTGGACTAGTTGGTCTTTAAAGGTCCCTTCCAACCCAAACCATCCTATGACTGTATCCATGAATATATGATTTTCAATATCTGTCTAGATGTTTCAATACTGCAGTGTGTTAAGTTGTTTTTGTGGTGAGTTTTCATATAAAATGTATTACAGGCACAGCAAGCAGTTATAAATTTAAAATGCCATAATCTAAACACAATTTTGGAAGCTGCATGACTCCTTTGGGAGAAAAAAAAAAGCCATTCTGGAGTAAGAGAGCTGTACTGATAAAAACTGCAAGTCGGACATACTTGAAGTTAATAGCGTGGATTGTGAGGATAGTGTGAAACAGCAGCTGTGGGTGAACTCTTGGACCTACTGAAGTCAATCGAAATTGTGGTCATTGACTTCAGCAGGGCAGGAATTTGTTCCAAGTTTCCTAAACTGAGCAGCTTTAGGAAGATAAAATGGTTTGTGCTCAAAGTCCCCAGGCTGCTGCCCCATCTTTATAGTTGTCATCCCTGTTGTGTGCGAGACCCTATTTAACATATATCTAAAACTTGTGTATCATCATATATACTTAATTTATGGTATATATTTATATATGTAATGTACGGTGTACATGATATATATGGTATGCACATATATACATACACAACAGTATTAGGCAGCATATTAATATCCCCAGGAGATACTGAGTGCCTTTGAAAGAAGCTGCTGTACAATGGTCTGAAGTAAAATTATGCAATCCATTTCTTTCGTGCTCTGACATCTTAAGTGCTCATCCTGTCCTACTATTAGCATTGATTAATTTTATTCCTAATTTCCATGTATTTTCCCGTCTAGTCCATTTTCTAATCTGATACTGAATTTCTCTGTAGAATTTTTAAACATGCGTGACTGATAGGTCATGTTATTCAAATTTCCCTCATCTGTATTTACCTGAGCATAGCAAACTGATTCTAATCATTGTACCTCATTCAACTATTTGAGTGTATCTCCAAAAGCTTTTCGCTCCGGAATACTAAATCGTCATTGAGCCACCCTGCAAAAATCAAAGCATAATTTGATATAATCAAAGCATAATTGTTTTCATATAATCAAAACTGCTGCTGTGCACTGCTGCTATGGTTATGTACCCCAACTTTCCCACCTGCAAAGCACAACACTTAGAGCTGTGCACAGGAAGGTAATGCAGGAAAAGATGACTTGCATTAAATGTTTCATAACAATTGCCCTCAATTAAAAGACTTTTAGTATCATAGCCATACCAGAATTGAAAAAAAATTTTTTTTTTTTGCAGAGTAATTGAACCAGACTTTTTCATATTTTGTGAATCTCAACAAGGTTTTGATGGCGTCATTGGTGTACGGAGAGAAAAGAACTGCAGGGAGGACTGAGGAGGCTCTGCAAACAAAGCCATCAAGCACAGCTATTTAAGCACCCTGAGCCTGACCTTAACCAGACCCTATATTCAAGTTCAGCCACGGGGAACAGAATTAAGTCAATGCAACTCTACCCTGTTCACTTTTCTCCAAACACAGTGCTTCCTTTCAGACAGCACTTTCTAATTGCACTGCAGCGATACCTGTTGGGCAGGTACCTATCAAAACACCCGTGTGACTACGTTATCTGGAGGCAGGCTGTACTGTTCTTCATGTTTTACTTTTTTAGATTACCAAAGCTGTCAAGAAATTAAAAGGCAGTTAGTTACCTGTGGGTTTTGGGGGGG
>VZSC01018904.1:383108-406777 GCA_013398225.1 Steatornis caripensis
CGCCAAATCTGGAGATGCTGCAGGCACAGTCAGAAGCCCGCAGCACTTTTGGCAGGCGACCTTTGCGTACTTTCTGGTGCTTAAAATAAAACGCCGAGCTTAAGGGCGCTCAGCATCTCTGCCTTAGCCCCGCCGTCCCTTACGAAGAGGAGCTCCCGCCGTGTGCTGTGCCTTCCGGCCCTCGGCGCTTTTTTCGCCCCGACTCACACATCCTACACACCCCGATCATCTTTGATTGACTCGTTCTTCTTTGTTGATGCCAGGACTTTGCCACGGAGCTATCCCGTGTCCTGGGCGCTCACGGTGGCCCCCTCTACCCGTTTATTTGCCTCCATTCACCTACGCACATTTTGCACTGTACGGGGACTCCACCACTAATTGCAAGATGCTTCAGAATTTAGTGTAGAAACAAATGCTTATTAGGTGTCCCATTTATAAATAGGCATGGTTCAGTGCGTCTTGTGTTGAAAATTGCATTGCTTCCTTTAGCTGTGAGTGACTTTCTGTAGAGAGCCATCTTTCTTACAAAAGAGGGTTCAATAGTAGCAAGTTATAAAATGTACACGCTCTTAAGTTCCTGCTGGAAACTATACAACTCTAGGCTTACCTTCCAAGTTCTCTCCGTTATGCCGTGCACGTTACGTCTTACATAGGCGCGTTCTTCCTGATAATAATTTTGTCCTATGAAGGCAAACGTTAGACAATTGATAACTGGAAGGGTTTAAAAAAACCCCAAACAAACAAACAAAACCAACCAATGAACAAAATGGAGAAAAAACAAAAAACATTTATTAAAGTTAGCTGACCCTTCATCCTCTCACAGCTCACAGGCAGACTGACACATGCCCATTGAATGCCTCTTTATCTATTGGGAATAAAAAATACTTAACAAGGCTGACAGGCACAGCTGAAGATGCAGTTGGTTCTTACGCTTTCAGTGTCAGCCTTCATATTCGTCTTTCTCAGACATTATTCATAGTCATTCCAAAACCAGCTTTTGTATTAAAAAAAAAAGGCCAGCTTTAATGAAAGAACCGTGAGAAAAATGGAGCAATTATTATTTTTGGATGGTCTTTGAGGACCTGGCAGCGTCTACGTAGATCTTCTTGTACACCTTCACCAGCACATGGCATTAATAAATCCCTGACTGTTGTACCAAGCTTTAACAGTGCTCTTTCTGAACTTCGCAATAGTAACAATTTACTTAGTAGTTGCCTGTTTCCTTCAAAATATGTTCCTTCGAGTACTTCTAAAATGTCCACGAAGTGTAGTTGTTTATTGTTTTGGAAGCCACACGCTAAGTCTTGGTAACAATGACATTTAAAATTAAAAAACAAAATAAAAAAAAGTTTGAGGTGGGGGGGAAGTAGTGATTAGTCTTAAGTACTTACTATCTTGGCTTCCCAACAGTCTTGAAGCACAGGGGCAGTCAGGTAGAATGCTTTAAACTTGGTTATGCTAGACACATCACACCAGAATTGTTGTGTGAGCATCCTGAGCTGTTTTCCAGCCATGACAGCAATAACCTCGGGCACTGTTTTGCAGCAGTGGGACAGAGCCCCCAGCTCCCTGTTTTGATTTCATTTAGGAGACACTAACACCTCTTGCCGCTTTCCAGGGAGGCAGTACTTTGATTTCACTTAATATAATTAATGCATTGATTTTTTTCATTTGTAGCTCATATATGATAGTTTTGCCCAGTATCTGGTAACAGAGAAGGGTTATGACAAAGACTTGCTGACTCTAGCTCCAGACAGCTTAGACTTCTGGTGAGTATGTTGAAAATAACATAAACTTTCTTCATAACTTCCTTTATGCTGTAACTTTTACAAAGCTCGAAAACCAGCTTCTCTTATTAGACAGTTGTTGTTGTGATTGTCAAGCCCAATAGGTAAATCCAAAATTACAGTTTTAAATACTTGTTTGAACAAGTATTTGTCATGAGATACTTCTGACATGGGTATTCTGAAAAGAGAACTGGCCATCCAACCTTCCTTAGTCTGTGCTTCTAGCTGCCTAGACACAATAGTTTTAGTTCGACTTACTGCCTTATTTTATATATCTCCTTTGTCTTCTACCTTCAGTTCAACTGGTAGATCCAGTAACCATCAGAATGTAGTCATTTTTATCTCGACAGGTGTGGGTTTGTTTGTGTAAGGCAGAATAATCCCAACAGCCTTCTGAGCAACTGAGGAAAGGTGACATGCCAGGGGGTAGCCCTTGGGTGGCACGTCAGGCACAAAGCTGTGATGCAAAAGACTGAAATGCAAGTTCCTGCTCTGAGCTCAGAGGTCTGTGAGCAGGACCTTGAACGTGAATCACCAGTCTTCCAACTTTAATAGGTTATTATCTAGGCCAGGGGGTGGAGGCTTGAAGGCCAGGTAATCACTAATTTTTTTAAGAGAAACATGCTGGGGCATTGAGTAATGCATACATTATTGTGTAACATTTTGATCAGTTCTATTTACAATTCGGTATTTGACTGGACAGTTTCTAATGAGATCGATTTCAACTTTAATGATACAAGCAATGTATCTTTATTTCTCATATTTTGAGGCCTCTGATATATTAAATCCTTCGTTAAGATCTTGATATATCGGCCTCGGTCCCTTTTTGGAGCTGGAGGTTTATTAATGTGGACCTGCAAGCCCAAAGCGCTGGTGTTGGTGCTACTTACTCAGGTGTCATTCGTGAAAGGCTTGGAGTCTGCTTGCTGCCTTCATGGCATATCTTATTTCCTTGGGATGCCTTATAACAGAGGATGAGGGTGCCATTACTTTTTCAGTCTCACTTATTAATTATTATTCTAGCCACTGAACTCTGAGTTAATTTTTCAAACAACCTAAGTGAACATAGGTTCAATTATCTGGAAGACACAGATTTACTAGGAGAGTTAGGAACTCTTGTTGAGTGTCCTGCGCTGTCAACTCTTCACTTTATTAATGCTGCCCAGCATGGCAATGCTTCTGCTTCATGTGTTCCTTGGATATTCAGTTGCCTCATTTAGAACAATGTTCTACCCCTCTCTCCCTTAATAATTAGTGCTATCAGTCTTGCAATGGTAAGTAGGGGAGTTGCCACCAAGAAAAAAATTGTTTCTTTAATAGAAGTGGCTTAAATATCCCGTTTCTTAGCTGTATATGTTTGGGCCTTAATCTTCCAACATATCTATACAAACAGCCACTGAATGCACTGAACAATGGAACTGGATTTATTTAGTAGGAATTTGCTATATAAGTGAAATCCAGTCCTCATTGTAGTAATATATATTTGCATATATTGAGTATTGTTCAAACATGGAAGTATTTGAAGGGTCGTGATTTTGCTGCTTTTGTGTAGCATCATTGTATAGCTTCCGTAACTGCATCTCGCTATTCTGATGCATAACAACACATTCCTTTGAAAGCATTAATCGTTTTTTTCTTCCTTAAAATAAAATTATTCTTAGTTGTAAAGGCTTGGTGTTGGACATTGAAGAAGGAAACTTCCTGAAACTTGCAGAAGATGGAACAGTTTTAAGGTAATATTGACAATAAGTTTATATTGTATTGCTAAACAAACACCAAAATTTTATGCTCTTTCTGAAAGCCATCTTTCAGTTTTATTAAATATTTAAAATACTGATTTCAGCATACATTCATTTATTAGATGTAAAAGTTTAAATGCTCTTTGGTAACATGGTGCTCAATTTCTCTTAATGTTACACAGCAGTCTTTTCGCAGTATTTCCATGTTAGCTGCTAGTAAAGAATATCTCATTTTTAATAAGCATCTAAGACTCAGGGCATACTGATCTTGAAAGTAAATTCACTTTTTGAGTGGCTACCAATGTACTGTTTGTCCAGTTCTGTTAAGATCCAGGGTAAAGGTTTTTTTTTTAATTGTGATTAACCTGACTCAGAGTCAGTGCTAATGACTAATGCTAGTGACGGGAGCACTGTTATCTTTGTACTATACACATTCAACATTCTGCAGGCTTAGAACATATAATTTAAATAGTGTGAGGTAAATTAAACACAGACACTGACACATTTGCTTTCAAAATTCTGAGTTTTTTTCCTCTTAAAAGCTGTATTTTGCCCTCTGTCATCATTTCAGTACATCCCTAGTTCCTCTTTTCCTCTTTTTTTTTCTAAAAAATAGAAGACTGCTATTTTGAATCACAAAACTGAAAAGTAAATATATCTAAAGTATGTCAGTTCCAGTCCCGTTTCCCCCTTTTTTCCAAAATGAAAATCTGTGTAATTTAGTACTTAGGATAGACTCTACTTTTTTTTTTCTGACAGCATGTGGCAGAAGAGCTTGAAGCAGCTAGGGAAAATCAGATCTCATTAAAAGAAAGGAAGAAGTACTTGTGAGCCTCTACTGTGTATCCCAAAATTCATGTAGTACCATGAATTTCAGAGCACTAAATGCAGAATTCAAGACTGAAGGATATACTACAGTAAAGGGAAGAGTGGTATAGGGTTACTTCTCTTAGAATTGCCTGCATTTGCTTCAAAACTGGAATCTGTGCATTCTTTTGAGGCCAAATTTGATGGTCAAGCTAGTTGATTTTTAATTCCTAAAAAGGCTTCTGCGTACTTCTGTATTACACAGCCGCTTGCAGAGCTCAAACTAGCACTTTTCCATAGTTCTGCCCTGCATTCTGTTAATGTTACCAGGCTTCAGAATGATGTATAGGCTTTCTTTCACTGTGTTTTGTTGTGCAGTGTATATTGATAGTTCAAGTATAGCGAGTGTCCTCACACAATTGAGAACGTTCGAGCAATACAGAGTGATTGTGTTAGCAGGTGAAGCACAGTAGCCGTGCCCCCAGCCAACTAAACCTCTGTGTAGTAGGGCTTTTGTTGAGGACTGTAATGTATAGGATAAAAGCTTAGGTTCTGGGAAACTTCTAAGTTATAAAGAGAGTTACTTCTTATCAACTTGCATGCACCTCGGTATTCAGTTGCAATGCATCACTGCGCACTAGGAATAGTTTGGCTGTTTTCAAGCTTTTTCTTTCTCTCTTTTTTTTTTTTAATATAAATAACTTAATGCATCAAATAGAGCAAGCCACGGTACAAAAAGCATGACATCCGAAGAGATCCTGGAGACATATGGAAGGAGGGAGTGGAAGCATTTTAATACAGTCAGTGGAATGGTTTCCCGCTCAGGTAGCTATACCTTAGCATGTCCTCTTTGAAATTGCTCTGGCCCCTTCAATGCCTCATAGAATTAGTTGTTACCACAAATATTTAAAAATACTTGAGCTGAGAATTACTGGAATAGGTAAATGTTCGGGGAGAGTTGTGGTTTTGTATTTTCAACTTCTGACGCTAGAGTTCAACTTAAATTTAGGTCAGTAGTGACGAGACAAATGAGCTGACATTGTAGGCATGTTTTCATTATAAAGATGGGCACACCGTTCCTTGATGAAGTAGACTGAGATTACCAGCCTATCTCATTTAGGACATATTTGGCAAAGCTTAATTTTTTCTTAATTGTTGACTCATTACCATCAGTGCTGTTACTGGAGGCTTGGGTGCAGGTGCAAAGAACAGAGCTGATCTGGGAACAAAACTTCCCCTCCTGCAAGTGAAGTTTCTTGGTTTTAAGATGGGGGTCACTTTGAAGGCACTGTGGCTAGGTTTGTGTTCTTGCTCTGTCCTTCCTCTCAGTTTTGCTTTGATCTCAGCAATTGGAGTAATACATGTAAATGCTCAGTTAAGTTGCATTGTCCTATGTAAGGAAGAGATTTTCCTTGAGATTTTGCTGACATAACCTTGTTTGTGATGCTTGTTCTAAACTGCAGGTAATCATTTGCAGCAGGATTGAAGAGAAAGGTTTCCTTTGGTCATATAGCAAGTGTGCCTTTCTTATTCATTGAAAAGTGCACTTGGTCTCTCTTGTGAATGTGAATCCCTGTTTTGCTGACTTGTCTCTTAGGTGTATTGAAGAACAGCACAGACAAGATCATGAATACAAAAAAACCTCACTAGTTAAGTCATTTCACTCCTAGGAAAGAGTTGTTGGACTGGAAGGACATTTGGACCTTCCTGATTGTATTCTGTTTTGGGGGCTCACGTAGTAATGTGGGCATTCTTCCCCTTGGGCTGAGGGGCTGTCTGCAGCATGTGCGTGCAAAGAACAAGACTATGTGTAAGACGTGTCCAAATGTTTCTGAAACAATGTCTCAAACCCTTTATTTTTGTTTCCGTTGCTAGGGAAATAGCTCTTTTGGAAGAGTTGAGTGATACTGTCCTGCCTCTTAAAACCCACGGTTCTACCCCATCTCTTCCACCTTAACTTTTAGAACCTTAAAATGTATTTTTAAAATCTCACTGCCTTGGTAAGTTTGGGAAGCAGATAATGCTTATTACCAGTAAAATCCAAATAGGAGCTTATACTATTATTTAAATGTATTTTTTTATTTATGATTAAAACATACACTAAGTGTTTTTTAAAAGTATGAATTTTTTTTAATTTTTTTTTCCAGCTAAATACTATTTGTATGATAATTATTTTGACCTGCCAGGAGCTCTCTTGTGCGCAAGGGTTGTGGACAGCTTAGATCAGGTAAGAACTGGATTATTTGAAACTAAGTTTTGCATTATCTTTCTCTTCCACCACCACACTTCTTGCATGCATTATTAAATGCATACAAACAGTGTATTGAACAACATCAAGGTCTTTAGCTTTTTTCTTGTTTGTAATTTTTCATGTTGGACTTAGTGTATTTAAGTTGTCTCCAAAGCTAATTGTGAGCTACCGGGCACGTTCAAAATAAATGTACTGCCACAAGAGGGCACAAATAACTAGGATACAAATAGAAATGTGCTGTTTTCTCAAGTCTGATATGCAGAATATAGCTGTTAAAATTTCCTTTAATTATACTTGATGATACTTGAATTAAATGTAAGTCTTCTGAATAACATGTTTTGCTAATTTGCAAGGTGTTAATGAGTTGAAAGCTTAATTCTGTCGTTTTCTGAATTTGTTTTTGTCTTAAATACATTGATCTGTGTACACAAATGTAAATACACCTCTAGAATGGTATCCATTTTTTTTTCTCTGCTAAACAATAAGTTAAATTCTTAAGGTGGAAAATACAATTGCTTGAACTTTTTTCAGTGCTTTTTAGATAGATACAATGTCCTAAATAGTATCTTTGAAGTTTGATGCTAATGCATTTGATTGTGTTAAATAAGCTTGAATCTTGCACTTGTGTACAGCTGAGGGTAGGAAAGGTTGCTTCTCATACAGTAAGTATATTGGTGTCAAAAGTACTGATGTAATCTTCTAGCTAAAGGTATCAAAGCGCTGCAGCACTGAAAAATACTAAACTTTGTCTGCAGAGTGAAATTCTGAGCTCTGAGATGGGTATCTGGGATCCCTTTGGGTATCAGCTGACATTATGCTTTAGCCTCCACTCCAAAATAACATGCTGAGTAGATTGCTGCCTAAGTCCAAGTGCTGCATGAAGAGTTAGCTAAAGCTAGCTTATCAGGAAGCACTGAGGACAGTTGCGCCATAAGACTCTTAATTTTGTGCCTAATTAATCTCCTTCCTCTACCGTTTGCAGCTTAGAAGCCTCTCTTAGATGTGACACCTGTATTGTATTACTTTGTTTTGTATTTAGTTTAGACTTGGCACAAATTGCCTGCTTATTGAGAGAGAAAACGTGTTATAGCATGTGTGTAATAAGCTTGCACATTCAGTTACTAGTTTGCAAGCCTGATACCTACCCTTGATCGGTGCTGTCTTCAGCCAGAGAATTAAACCCATGCCGTTTCTCCGTAGAGCTACCAGAAGTGGGACATGCATCCTCTTTATCAGCTAGCAGCTCTTCTATATTTTACTGGATGTTGGCCGAGTTTCAACAGGAGGGCCACAGTAATTCCCTGTGATGTTACCATCAACCAGATGAGAAAGATGCAAAGCAGGAGGTGGTGGGCCTCTCCCACACTCATGCCTGCAACATGTTGCATCCTAAGGGTTAGAAACCACTGTGTGTTCTTCCTCCACATTTCTGAAAAGGAGTAGAGGTTTCTGTTTCCTGTTCTGGGAACCTCTTTAGTAAGGGCTATTTTCTTATCATTTTCAGAATGATAATTTTCTAGGATCAGGAATGCTTCTTACTGGAAACAGATGGGACAAGTGCTAGGCTGGATTCAGAAGGGGTTTAAACATGAGTTGGATGCTGGGCTGCTCTACACAGTTAAGAACGAATCTGGTTTTGCTCTGTCCAGAGCCAGACCCCTTACATATTTTCAGACAAAGCAGAGGAACTTCTTAGTGTTTTGGGTCTTTGCATTGAAGGTCTGCTTCTTTGATATTCCAGCTAATTAAATCATATTTGATACTTACTGCCAAAATCTTGGTGGACTGCATGGGCATGCACACAGTTTTCTCTCTGCTTTCTGGGAATCGGTCTGTTTTGTTGTATGTCTGATATGCAACGACTGTAGATTTGCAACAAATTAGTTTGACAGTAATTTTGGTCTTCTCTGAGGTGAAATATTTTGAAGGAAGTGTACCCACTTTTATGCTAGTATCCGTCTGTCCTCAAAACAGCACTCTGAGGAGCTGTTAGCTCATTGCACTGATTTTTTTAAAAGAAACAAATGAAAAAAACAAAACCAAGCCAGCCACGTGGAGGATGAGGGGAGTGGACAGTTGAATCCATCACTCCCGAGGTTAGTGCTAGTGTAGGCTAGTGCCCTTGCTGCTAGACAGATAGGTGCTCCCCAGTGTCTCCTGAAAACGGCTTTGCATAATGACCTTGGTTAGCAGCTGACTGAAGTTTGACATTTATGAAAGCTTTTCTCTCTATTAGTCCTTTTATGTATTTCTGTGGCAGTTTGCTATAGGAATGGATTTAAAAAAATGTTAAAAGCCACAGCATTGTATCTTTCCTTCTCTTAACTTGCAGAGCCAGAGGATGATAAGCAGACTGCCATAGTACTTGTCAGTTGTGCACAAAAGGCCTTGTTTATGTGACTTGCTGGTTGTGAAATTAAGGGTGGACTATTCTTCTGGAAGACTTCATGGCAGATTAGGCCTGAAATAGCAGTTTATTTCAGTACATATAAACTACCTGGTTTTGGTTGGTGATGTTAAGTAGGGTTTTTTTTCAGTTTTTGAACTTTTCCCTCTCTAGAAAATGCTTTATGCTTGCCAAATGGGTCCTTATTCAGGTATCAGCGCGGTGGTCAGGACACAGAGGGCAGTGCCATAAACTCTGGTAACAGTTGCACTGAAATTTATTCTGGTGTAGATGTGGAAAGCCTGTAACAACACTGCATGATGCTTTCCACAGTGTACAAACTCAAAGAGACTGTACCACCTGATTTGCTGCTGCCCAGTACTTTGTAATTCTGGGCACTTCTTACCAGCTCCGTAGCCAATCCTCTGCTTTCTAACACTGGCTGGCTGCATAATTGCATCTGTGTTTAATTCAGTGCTCCTAAAATTTGTGGAGTTTGAGAGTGCTGTGGGGCTCAGCTGGCTGAGAAGCTTTTCGTCTCACTTGGTGAGATGCTGGAAGGGCAGTTGAGGTCAGCTGGAGCTCTTCTGTGCCTGGTTGACTTTCTAGGAATGGCGGGAGGCTGTTCACAAGCGCAGATCGCCTTCCCCTGTCCCTCTGCCAGTGCTGGGGTTTGGCAGTCTTCCAAGGTACAATGTAAAGCAGTGCTGCTCAGCCTGGCTTCTGGATGAGTATTTCATAGGGTGTTTGGGGTGGAGCTGTTGGCAGAAGACCATTACCTCTAAATTATAGCAAAGGGTTTTGCCAGTTCTGAGGGTGGAAGGTGATACGAGTACCAGGCTGTAGACAATGTCAACCTGCTAATTAAGTACAGTATTTGCAGTTCTAGGCACTTCTTTTTCCCAAATGTCAGTGGGATGGCTTATTCAGTTAGTTGCTGTTCTGTCTAATGCCCCCTTTTGCTGTAACGCTTCAGAGTTCCACAGAAATGTGAATTCTTTCTCCTTTCTCCTTTCTTCCCCCAGCCCACGATATCCTTCTGAAGTAAGGAGATAACTTGTCTGTGGTTACCCAGAGTTCACAGTGAAGCTGGGTGCTGAGTCCTGATTTCCCGAGTCCTACTGTCTAAGACTGTTTTACTCCGTTTTCAAAATACTTTTATGTATTAATGTCATTCCTGTCACTGTTTCTAATATGAAAGCTCGAAATAGCTGATACTTGATGTAATGACTTGGTTCCTCTTGACACTTACAGCATGATGGTCAGAAGAAATACGACTTCTGGAAGGACATGGTGGCTGCTATCCAGCACAATTATAAAATATCAGCTTTTAAAGGTAAGTGGCTTCACTGAAAATATACTATGCTAGCTGAAAACAGTACGTATGCTTGCCAGAACAAATACGTTTGCAAGTAGCCTGTAGGTTACTCAACACAGCTTTTACTTTTCAAGCTTACAAACAGTTGCTTAGTAGACACACATGTATCCTGAAGGAGAACATTTTTATCATTACTATTTCTGTTTACTTTAGCTGGAACTGTTTTGCTTTTTTTATCAACACTTGGGATGTGCTACTTCACTGGATTTAGACGAAAAATGGTTTCTTCTCATGATTGGTGTGGTAATGTGGACATCCTTGAAAAGTGTGAAAAGTATTTTGATTCTGTTTCTTGTGATGTTGTACTCCTAAATAAAATCAGAAATGCATTGGGGGGAAAAATTATAGTAGTAACTAGTACTTAATAATTTTCTTTACTCCTCTAGTTTTTATTAGAATTCCTCATGTAGTATTGACACAATGGTGAGGAGGTTGTTTTCCTAGTTTTAAAGCCTTTTTAAAATTCTGTGATTTTTCTAATAAACTTAGCATAAATTGCAGAGGAATTTTTTTAATAATAACTTTTTTCCACTCAAAGCCAGCCTTACAATACTGTAATGTAAATTAGAGTTGGAAAATATCTTTGATAGCTTTCCACTAGAATTTCTCTTCCTCTTTCCCAGACTTAACTACTGAGTTTCTATAAGGCATATGAAGTTATTAACCTTTATTCTCAACTTATTAATTGAAGTTATTTTTAACTGTGTTGGAGGTGTTTTTTTTGTAAAAAGGTTATATGCAGATCAGTTCAGAATTCTGTATAATTTCGCTGATAGTATTTTCTGATAGAATTACCTCTGTTAATGCAACTTTCATTAGGCACAGGTGTAGTTTGGACAGTCACCAGAGCTGTACTACTTTCTGTACTACTTCTGTACTACTTTCTGTAGTACAGCTGTACTACTTTCAAACAGAATTGTCTCAGAGAGGTTCCAAGCAAAAGTAGAAGTTGATGTCAGGATGCATGTTGTAAAAGACAGAAGGATATTCCTAAAATGTTTTTGTTTGTTGTTGGTATTGTGTTTCCATTGGAGCTTAGAGTGTGTTTGGTAGTTGAGAATTCCTCTAGGAACTCATTCATACATGAAATAAAGTTATCCTTTGTTTTCTGCTGGTATTAAACCAATCCTTATAAATGGTAAGTATTTTTTTAGCATTTTTGTTAATTATTTTTTTCAAATCATGAAAGCTCTTTGCTTTAAAAGGTGTAGATCATGCAGTGTTTGGCAAAAAGAATAATTTTTAAAAGTCTTATTTGGAAATTAGTTAGATCAAACAGATATTAAAGCCTGATCTTTGAAATCAGAAGTGATAGCTTAATTTTGTTTCTATGAGTGTCTGCTTGTGCGTACATGTGTACGTTTATGCGTATACCTACATATCTGGTACCTGTTTGCATATATAAGCCTGGAATCTGCATACCAACAGATGTGTGATATGACTTAATCCTTTCTAACTGCTATCAGAATTGATAATTTAATACACCTGAATCTCTGTCATAAAAGTCATGAGGCACATGCACAACAGTTAAAAATATAAGAAAACGTAGTAAGTGATAGGCATGAGTTATTTTGGATAAAGCTCTGTAAAATCAGAAGTAAAACTGCAGACTGTATACACTACTAAAATATTTTAATATATGGAAGTACTACACTGTCATGCATCACTTTGAAAGGCTTCGTAGTGGTCTTATTTTCCTTTTAATAATGTGGTCGAGTGGGTAAAGCACTGAACAAGAAGTCAGAAGAACCAGATAATTTCTTCCTGTATCACTTACCTGTGATGTTCCCATGGAGTATCTCTTTTTACTTCAGGTCCCCCTGTGAAATGAGAATAACAGTGCTAATCTTCTGTCACAGGTTTGTGCCAAGAAGTTGTTTGTTTTTTTTTTTTCTCATCTGCAAGCTTAACGTAGCTTCCTGAGGAAACTCCAAAACCTTGCTCCAGCCCAACTTCTACATACCAGGAAGGCCCATCGGTTTTCTTAGCCCAGAGCTTGGCCTGAAAACCACAGCTTCTTGACTTAACTCCATGCCCTTAAAGCAGTGTAGAAGGTTTAACTCTTCAGAGAAAAGCAGTGCTCATTAACGGTTAGTCAAGGTAAAATTTATAAAGCAAACTTATTAAGTGGTCGGTTGAGGAGACGCAAAGTTCCTAAGTCAAAATGCCATCTTAGTAGTGCCATTGTCAGTGATGGAGCAGAACGACTGACCATTTTATTTTTTGAAATCCGTAAGTGCTTGCAAATCACTCTGGTTTGTTGTCATTATGCCCTTGTTTATCTATGTCCTTTCTCTTTTTCACATGATTTCTTTGATCATAATCAGGTGTCTGGTGGATTTCGCTTTTCATTGTCTTAGCTATGGTAACTGCCTTAGATAATTGCCCTATGATATTTTTTTTGGATGGCTCTTTCAGAGAGCCATGGTTGTCCTGACTCAGCTTAATGAGGGGTATTAACTCTCTCTTCTACTTGTAAAGAAGTGAAGAACTGAGGCTTGCAGAGGGAGAGTAAGAGGATTCCGAAATAGTCTTGTGTTACTCAGATCTTCCTTTCTGAAGAATAACTAAAAAAAAATTGGGTGAATCTATTAAAGAATTCTATCACAAAAGCATGATTGCAGATAGGAATGAACACAGACATTCGTATTTTCAAAATGGTCGTTTCTTACCTAACAATACCTGCAAGAATGCCCTCTGCAATTGATATCCAAGTTGAGCATTAAATTGTTTGAGTAATCCTTTTGTAAATCTTTAACTTATTACTGGAATATTTTGCAGCTTTAAGGTGATTAATATTAGTTTGTATGTGTTTCACTTGGTTTATATTCTATATAAATTAGTAAAGAGCAATTTTAAAATAAATGACATGTTGCAGTGTATTTTACACTGTATAAATATGTAGACAAAAGTCCACAATACATTATGGAAACAAAGTTTGATCTTTAGAGGAGTAACGAGGCTTAAACTACTATATAATTATTTCCACTTGAAAATTTTCAGATTTGGTGATTTTTGAACAGAAAAATCAATACTTTTAGGAGAAAGTTGTCTGATTTAAGTTATAAAAGCAGAGTTTTCTAAAATGTCTTCTCTTAAAGTCTGCTTTCTCTCTGTCTTCCTTGATTGTCTGTCCCTATCAATTTCCTGACACTTCTGAAAACCATAGCATCTATGGTTATATATTGAAAATTATATTTTTGTAGTATTTTCAATCAGTTCATAAGATTATATTTCATTTTGGAAGTAAAAAGATCATGGCTAACGTGGCAGCAGAGACTTAATAAGTTGCCCATAAAAAGGCTTGATGGGGTCTGCTCTCAGATTTCCAGGATGCATCTGAGAAATTTGTCACTGACCATCTTTTACAAGAAGGAAAATTATCAGAGCAAGAAAGCACTAGACTTAAAACCTGTTTTTCAGTAACTTGTATTTTATTTTTTATGTGATTGTTCAGTATTTTGAAGTGGCATGCTGATGTATGGGAGCTGTTACTTTGGGGAGGAAAACTTTGGATCTTTCTAGAATATTCCATTCTTTCCCAAAACCACGAGCATGCACACACATACACACACGCGCACAGAGGTTTTTGATTGCACATTTATATTATTACCCTGTTGTCTTGACAGAAGATAGTGGGTCTAGATGTCTGTGATATGTGCATTATATCCTTTATATGCAACTTCAAATACAACAAACAAAAAGCAAAGATGCTTTTCTGGCCAAAANGCGTACACACACACGCACAGAGGTTTTTGATTGCACATTTGTATTATTACCCTGTTGTCTTGACAGAAGATAGTGGGTCTAGATGTCTGTGATATGTGCATTATATCCTTTATATGCAACTTCAAATACAACAAACAAAAAGCAAAGATGCTTTTCTGGCCAAAAGGAAATAATCCTCCAAAAATTCTGCAGAACATTAGAAATTCCTAATGTTGATGTAGTCTGGTGATGAGAGATAATTATTTGTCTTAATTGTGAAAATGGCAACAAAGATAGAAGCAAACAAATTTGTCATACTTCTCTGCTGGTCTTTCCAGCTAAATACATGAAGGTATTATTTTGGCACTTCATGTCTTTGAACACTTAAGAACTAATGAAATTTGTCTCATAAATCTTTTTGAAGATTTTGCAAGTGAGTTTTGTACTATTACAAGCTCTTACGTTTTCATTTTAGTCTTATATTGGCTAGTCTTTCTTCTAATGCCCCTGATCCAGAAAAGATGTGGTTTCTCAAAGAGCTTTATCTTTAGGTAGATTGCTGACCTTCATGTGGAGAAAATATTAAAAAAACAAATATAAAAGTCTTACTGATCTTCTCAAGGTTCCCTCTAAATTTGAGAATCCAAAGCTAAAATCAAGGTAGAAGTTGTGCTTGTGCCACTATTTGGTATGTAATCTCTAGCTTTTCAGTGTTTTCTTAATCGCTTAATGTCTGAACAACTATAAAAGGCCTACCAAATACAGGCCTGAGGTGCTAAGCTGTAGACTTATTTGAAGTCCTGTGTGTTCACTCGAGGAACAAAGAAGTTAAGGGACAAAACCTGGTTTAATGTGGATGGGCGATAAGAATTGGTGAACCATGCTTTTAAGAATACTGTCTAGGCCCAGTTTCTTGTGCAGAACTTAGTTAACTGGAATCACAGGACAGTAATGTACTGCTGAGTATGAAGCATCTCCAATAATTTTAAACGTGTGCTTTGGCATACATTTCAGATGTAAAGCAATAACCAGAAATTTTACAACTACTGAGCAGTATTTTCCAGCTCCAGTACCCAGTCCCTCTATTTGTTTCTGAAACAAAAGTGCCAGATTGGTTGAATGTATGGGCAGCAGCATGTGCTGGTTTAAATACTGGAAAGTGCTGTTGAACTAACGCGAGTGACTGCATAGGAAAACATTTTTAGTGAAAAAAAAAGGTGTAATTCTTAGGAGATCTGTAATTAATATTTGGCCTAAAACAGGAAGGTAGAAAAGTGGGGATAGACAATTCAGACTGAAGTGTCTTGAGTTTCATTTTCGCTTGGAAGAAAAGTATCACAGGATTGCTACTTACTGTGTTACTGTCCACTGTATTATTTCCATATAAACATTTGTGTGCAATGTTTGTAACAGTAGTACCACTTTGCTTGCCTAGGTCTACTTGGCTGCTAAAATAAGCAGATCTCACATTACACTCTCTACTTAAGCACTCATATTACCAAAGTGTAGCCTAAGCCACAGGCTTCCTTATCCAGCAACGCTTTTAATAAGGGGAGAAAAAAGAATTCTGCAGAGTTACCTTCTTGGTAGTTCTTTACAGTTTCCAAAACATTATATAGTTTTGCTAATGATGGGTGAACCCGAAGGTGTCCTCACTTTTTTTATTAATCCCAATGTATTATCAAGTACTTGGGAAATTGCTGATTTCAAGTGTATGCAATATAACAAGCCTCAGGTTCTGCTTTCATAAAGAAATGGTGATATCGCAAAACTTTTAAATGTGAGCCTGTGTACTTTTTGTTCAGGTGATTAAAAACTTCTGTTTAAAAAAGTAAGCTAAAAATAACAGTTTAAGAGTTGATAAGGTTTTGATGTATATGATACTTTTAAAGCACGTGAATGGTAACTCGTTGGAAGAAATGTGTGATCAAACTATTACGCTGTGATAATTTATAGGCACTAATTTTACTAAGCTAGCTTACTTTATACCAGTAACTTTTGGTAATGCCGTAACAGGTTAATGTAATGTCTAATGTTTGAGAGACATGAGTGTATGTAGGTATGGTAAACATGATTATGTCTACGGACTGGTCGCTGTCATCATCTCATCCATTTACCATTTAAGAGAAATACAGTCACAGGAGTACTGGGTTTTAAAGCCACGAGCTATTCAGGGAAAAACGGTGTGAAGATTGTCTCCAATTTTGGAGTGGTAAAGCTGTTGTGATGTTGTGAGTGTCTGCATTCTTTCTGGATTTGGTGATAGTTGTTTTACTGTGCCCTGAACATTGTAGTTTTACAGAATGTCAGGAGCTTAAAAAATATTGAACTAGTTTGTTGCTGCAGATTGCAAAGTGTGCAAAGAAAGCTGAGTGGATTTCTAGGCTTCAGATCTGGTTGCTTTTTCATATTGTGAAAATTTTAGATCTTCAGTAACATAATAATTTGTAAATCTGTCTTTCTGCGAGATAGTTATTCATTAATAAGAGAAGTGGAACTAAATTAAAACTGTGATATGGTATGCCCTATGTTAGAGTTGTGTTTTCTTGACTCCTGTTTGATAGCTTAAAGATGAAGCTGACAGATAGCAGGCTAATGTTGCTGGAGTATATTATCTGTCTGTTGTGATGACCATGCTGTATCTGAGACTGTTTACTTTGAATAATACCTTCAGTTAATTCAAATATAGTGAAGTATGGTCAAGAATCCTGGAATGGCTACTTTATGTGTTATGATAAGTGATAGAAATTCTGATTTTCTTTTTTTTTAAAGAAAAAAGAGAGAGACTGGTGCATGATATTAATTCATAAAATTTTAATGTTGCATTTGGTTGGACAATTGATCATCAGTTGAAACAAATTTCTTATGACAATTCTCTAAAAACATACAGTATTATTCTACTGGGTTTGAACCAATGTCTTCCACCTTCTTACTCCCTCTTCCATTTCTGTTGCAAAATGGAAGTTGCATGACCTGCTAGTGATGAATCAGATCAGTGCCCCATTAAAATTGTCTGAAGGAGAGAGTGTCAGGACAGTGTAAGTGGGATGTTGTTAGATATGAGCGAATAGGAAACCTGAGAAAGAAGAGTGAACGTACTCAGAGGAATAGAGACCATTAGATTCTGAATTCGGCAGCTGGAGCCATACTTGATCGTTCTCCATGAGATCAATGACGGCACTGCCAGAAGCCTGATCAAGGTATCCTTTCTTGTACTCATCGTAAGTGTACATGAGGGGGGAACCGTTTTTGTAGAGTGCAACCCAGACATTTGTTCCTTTTGCATGTACGTGGTAGGAGAAATAGTACAGTCCAGGGATCCTGCAGGTGAAGATTCCTGTTCTGGGGTCATAGTGTTGCTGCCTATTGTACAAGATTTTATCAAATTTAATGGGGACTGTTGCCCCAGGGTAGGCTTTTGAGAGGATGACACTGAAAGCAGACACTGGCATCCCTGTAAGAGCTTGGTTTACTCCTCCTTTCATGAAAGACATTCCTGATAGCTCCCGAGACTCTCCTGCTTTAATGTAGCTTTCAGGCATCTGTGGGATTACAGCTTGGCCAGGGGGACCAGGAGGACCTGGCGGGCCTGGCAAGCCGGGCTCTCCATTGTTGCCTTTAGGCCCAGGGGGCCCAGGTGGTCCCATGGGTCCGCTTAAGCCTTTCGTAGAAATACCTGCTGGGCCTGGCAGTCCTGGTGCTCCTGGCTCACCTTTCGCACCTGGGGCTCCTGGCAGCCCAGGGGGGCCGACGGGGCCTCTGATCCCAGGTATTCCTGAAGGTCCTCTGGGGCCTGGCTCGCCGTTGATCCCTGGCACTCCCTTAACTCCTTGTGGACCCACTGGGCCAGGCAAGCCAGGTAGCCCAGCATGGCCAGTGTCACCTTTTGGACCTGGGAAACCTGGGTGTCCCTTAGGACCAGCAAGACCCTGCTCACCTGGGTATCCTGGTTTTCCCTCTAATCCTGGCAGACCTCGTTCACCCTTGGCTCCTGGGAATCCTGGGGGGCCTGCAGGGCCCATGTCGCCTTTGGGCCCAGGTAGGCCGTTCTCACCGGGCAAGCCTTTGAGTCCTTGAGGGCCCACGTTCCCTGGTGGCCCGACAGGCCCTGGTTCGCCTGGCACACCAGCTGGGCCTTGGTCTCCTTTACGTCCTGGAAGGCCAGGAGGACCTTCAGGCCCTCTGTGTCCTTTCATCCCCGGCAATCCTGGCTTTCCGAATCCTGGAAGACCTGGGGATCCAGGCAAGCCTGCAGGTCCAGGGTGTCCCTTGGCTCCGGGGATGCCTGCTGCTCCTGGTGGTCCCATTGGCCCAGGCTTGCCGACACCAGCTTCTCCAGGTTCTCCTGGGGGACCCTGGGCGCCTGGGATACCAGCCACTCCGGGTGCGCCTGGTAAACCTCTGTCACCTTTCATACCTGGCTGACCTGGAAGACCGTTTTCACCAGGCTTCCCTACCCCAGCAGGACCGGGGAGGCCGCGGGGCCCCTGTGGACCTGGAAGACCCCTGTTACCTGGGCGGCCTGGAATGCCGAATCCATTTTCTCCCTTTTGTCCATTTATACCAGGGATGCCTGGCTCTCCCTTCTCACCAGGGAGGCCCCTTGGTCCTTGAGCTCCTGGAGGGCCTTGTGGTCCAGGCTTGCCAGGAACAGACAGTCCTGCAGGGCCGGGAGTGCCGGGAGGTCCTTGTGGCCCTCTTGCGCCTGGGAGCCCAACAGGTCCGGCTTCTCCTTTCTCGCCGTTTAGTCCTCTGTCTCCTGGCTTTCCTGGTAGACCTGGCATGCCCGGCTTTCCAACTGCAGAGAATCCAGGTGGTCCTGGGGGACCAGGGGGGCCTTGGGGACCAGGACTTCCAAACCCCGGCTTTCCTGCAGGACCTGGTTGTCCTCTTGGTCCAATAGGGCCTGGGGGGCCAGGGGGTCCTTGTTCACCCCTTACCTGCACACCTGTGTGAGAGAGGAAACCAGCTCAACCAGGGCAGCTACAGCAGATTTGCAGGCTTGTAGCACGGTGGTGAAACATGTGAAGGGTTACCTTAGTTTGAACCTCATAGAAGCCAAGTTTCTAATACTGTGTTTGGTCACTGAGAACCTGATCTTCAGAGCAAAAATGTCTCAGAGCTCTTATATGAGTAACTAATAAGGGCAAATGTGTTGGAATTGTGTTGAGAGCTACAAGGCCTCTAGAATTTTTTTTTGGCTTCAATACATTTAGGGCCATCAGAGAGCTTAAAAGATGCTCTGCAAGTAGATGCAAACTATTAAGGAAGAAAAAAAAAAACAGGTAACTGATTTAGCGAGTTATCAGACTTGCATCTTGATGATGAACGAAATCAGAGAAAGCTTCCTGTGCGGGTATAGCTGTGTTTCTGAAACTACTTAGTGCTGCATTTAAGTAGTGAGATTTTTGTCCTTTTCCCCCCTCATACTTGCAAAAGTGGGGCATGGCTCTGGCTTTTTTTGTAAACATATGAATGTTATATTTTCAAATACTGTCTTAAAGATTTTTGTTTGTTGTAAAAATTTCATACAGTGGCAAGGTCACAACTGATAGTTCATCTTACTGCAGTCAGAATTCTGGCACTGGTTTGTTTCTTTTAATAATAATTCATATTCTTAGTTATCAAAACAGCAGGTGGAGCCACTTAAACAAATGCCACAAATAGAGGAATAAACAAACAAGCTCACTGCTTAGTTTTCTTTGCACTTTGGGGAGCTTGCAGCTTCCTGTTGGAATTAGGATGCTGATTTGTAGGACGTTACAGACAAGATTAACATGGATATTGTGAGGCTACTTCAATAGGTCGCATCAACTGGCAGAATTATAGAGTGAAATACCTATGATGAATGTTAATTTAAGAGGTCACTTTAAAAACCGAGGTATATAGGAAGAGCCTGGATTCTGGTTTTTATAATGCCAACATATTCTGTTTGATGCTTATTTAGAAAAGATTGAGAAAATCAACAATTGGATCAGCTCAAGCTTGCATTTCAGTCACTTAAAAAGAGAGCAGTGTGTGCGTATGTGTATGTATATGAAAGTTTAAGCAATGACTTTTCTGCTGTCTCTTACATAGTAAATTGCTTTTTTGCAAACTGTGGTTAGTCTTGATGAACCAAAAAGGAGATGGAGGAAGAAAACTATTCTTGTACATGTTGCATTTTAAAAAAATAGAGATGTGTATATGAAATACATTTTATTTTGATTTTATATTGGATCTGAAAAGTTGCCTTCTTCCTATATTGCCAGGTAAATTGTTCTTATCTACCAAGCATAGAGAGTGCATTTTCTTTTTTAATGGTGCATAAAATCAGAACAAATGCGTATCACCTTATTTTGCACACCTTCCTATGTCATCCTCCTTAAGGCAATGAAAAGGAAAATAGTTGTTAAAATCCTACGCATAGGAAGAAAGCAATGTCTGTGATTTATTGACAAACTGGAAATGTAAACACACATCCTTCTCAGCTGCAAAGGAGGTTGTGTAATCCGTGAGTACCACTGACAAGCCTGGTGCAGTCTTTGGTATCTTACTGATGTTGTTGGATTTCTTACTATGAACTCCCAGATTCAGTAGAGTGCAATTACAAGTTGTTTTTCTTGTTTTATAGGTGACATAAGATACGGCAAATTTTGAGAGCTACATCGTATGAGAAAATAATTTGGAAAAAAATTAAACCTGTCAGAATTACACATACCCTGCAGCACAAGTGGTGTGTAAATGTTCTTTACACATTAAACACTTTCTCTTCACCACAGATTAGAGAGCTGCCCTTTGAGAAAACAGCTTACTCAACTGTAAGGAGGACTCTGAATTTATCCCATAGGTTCTATCTATGGATAGAACTTCAAAAACTATCTGGTCACATCAGAGAACACAGGCAGGTCAGATCAAAGCCTAAAAACAAATACCTAAACAAGTTCCTGAGCTAATGCTGTTTCAGTTGTAAAAGATTTGGGGAAAAGTATGAGAGTTTTTTACATCAACTGCATTGAATCCAAAACCAAGCATTTGTGTGGGTACTTTGGCAGAAGACAACAGTTACCCCAGCTGGGTCTGCTCTTTCATAACCATGACTCAACAAACTGTGTCCAGGCCTACCAAATATATTTTGGTTTTTGGCAGTCAGAGGGAGTATAATTTCTGCATGGGAGCAACATTCATTTTATTCAGCTGTATTTAAGTAACATGCAGTTATTGCACTTGGTTGGGGGTTTTTTGGTGGCAAATTGCGTCAGACTTTAGCTTCAGAATGCTTCTCTCTTGTGCTTTTTGCCGTGTTTTAGATGCACCTTCATATCAGTCCTAGGTTCACAAAGTGATGGGCGCTGCCTTTTTGCTTAAGATGCTAAAGGCTTTGTCAGTGTTCATGTTACAGAGATTTTTTGTGGGGAGTTGTACTGTTTCAAATTGTGCTGCTTTTAGGTTAAAAAGTCTGGTAATTGTGCTGTTGAGAGACAGTGGTAAGTCCTCTGAGGAAAGGACAGCTGAACACATTAATGAAGCAGGATTTTTACCAGGAAAATTGGAAGTAGTGGTTGGCTACTCTTTCATATGTCTTGGCACATATCTTGATATCAAGTTGGTTTCTGTTCTCTGAGTGCTGTCAGACCCTATTTATTTATTTAGTTGTGTGAAGACTTTAGCAAAACCTGCAATGAAAGCTTATTTAAGCATTGCTTAACAGTCAGACTTAACTCAATGATTGTACTCAACTAGGACTTTTCAAAGATTTCAAGCCAAAAATCTACTGGGTTAAAAATTATTTTAAACATTATTTTAAAAAACACTAAATACAGACAGAAAAGGAGGGTCTATTCTAACTGGAGAGATTTCAAGAACAAAATTTTTAAAACTTTTTAGAATAATTTTACCAAATTAAATGAAGCTGTAATTGCCAACAGAAATTCTATGTCTATTACATGTTGTCCTGAGTCTCCAGTTTGGGCCTAGACTGAAATTTTAGTTCCAGGCTGCTTTTTGACAAAGCTGTACAAAATAAAAAGAGAATTTATTGGTAACTAAATCTCTAGAAGCCAATGTGTGGTGACCAAATAGGAGAAGTAAGCTACCATGAAAAGTTTGCCATATGTTACTTGAGCTGCTTGGATACGGAAGAACACACTAAGCAATAGTTAGATGAATCTGATTCTGTAGTCTCCTGTTTTGTTCTTCCATGATTGTCTCAGATGAGAAATGATTATGTCTGACAGCCTGCCCTCTTTAAATTATTCTAAAATACCTCTATAGGATGCTTGTTTTCCAAACTGAAGAATAGCAGTGGGTTTTCAGTCCTGCTTCTTGATCCTTATTCCCCAAATGAAGTTTTGTTAAGCGATTTTGAATGACTGGACTCCTGTGTAGGTAAAACTGTAGGCTGTTCCTGCTTTTGCGTTCTAGTATTATAGTCTTTGTTACCTTTCCTAACTAGACAGCATTTTACACTTCTCACATGTTTATATAATAATTCTCATTCTAAGTATGAAGTTTCACGCACATTAGATTCTGTGTTAGCATATAAAGTGAAAACTTAGTTCAGGACAGTTCATTTCCCCCTTTCACCCCATTTCCTGTCTACTCTGCTTCTTCCTTTTTCTTAATTTGCTGCTGGTTTCCCCCTTTCCAAATATTTTCTATAGAGGAGGAAAAAAAAAACAGTATGAGGAGAAGTGAAGTGAAGTGTGGTAGAGGATAATCAAGTAAATATTGTACTTCACTTAAAAATAATACAAATATATAAATGATTCTGAATAAAGTAATGGAAAAACACTATGAAAAGTTCATGAGGAGAGAGGGAGTAAATGCAACTCTGACCCAGTGGGAATTCCAGTTAGTAAGTCCTCAGAGTAGCTGTTTATGTATATGTATCTAAATTCAATCTGAGAGCGCTGGTAGGATTCCAGAAAGGCCTTGTGCTGAAGGCAAGGGATGAAACTGTGACAATATTTTGGTACAGCTCAGAATAATATTTTGGGGAGTAAGTTTCCCAGTTATGCTGCTTTCACTTGGTTCTTACTGCAGAGTGTTCTTGGAGCATGTGGACTGGAGCTGGTTGGGGTGAGCCCAGGGCTGCATCTTTGGATTTAATGTGTGCTGCCCATGAGCATCCACTCCATAGGATCAGACTAGAGCTGTTCTGAAACAAAACCTCCTGAATATTAAAGTAACGTGGATGCTATGTTCTGAGCAACAACAATTCTGCTCTCCGGATCTGCTTCTGTTGTGCTACTGTGTTTTCTAATGCAGATAGAGCCTAAAACGTCCTTTTTCTGGTGAAGAGAAGTTTATTTGCAAATTTGATTTTCTAAGTCCCTCATTCAGCTTCCTAATTTCTAACCAAGTATGATTATTACAATTAAAACTAGATGGGATACAGCAACAGTGAAAGCTATTCTGAATAGCCTGTTGATGTTTGAAAGAAAATAATGTTGCTTTGGGGGAGGGGAGAGAGGGATGCTTACAAGGAAGATTCAATTTTCTTAATTTTAGTGGTGATAATTTTGAGTAGGGACAACTGATCATCCTTTGGGGGACAGTTCATCAAATAAAACCAGCACCAGAGAAGTCAGAAGTTTTGATTTCAAGTTTTTTAAAAAAACATTGGCCTAAG
>VZSC01018904.1:406951-442361 GCA_013398225.1 Steatornis caripensis
TTTGTTAAAAAAACGTTGGCCTAAGCATAGGAAAAGAGAACAGAACTCATAGTTTCAAAGACTAAGTATAGCCACACATTTGACTTACAAGGACAGAGAGGATACCCAGAAATAAGATGTCACAATGTGTAGCATTGCTATTGTATATTGCCTGTAGTCTGCCTATACAACAAAACTGATTTATAAAAAGAAGAGGACTTTTAATAATGAAGCTGGAACTTTTTGTTACTATGAGATTAGTCTGATAATTAAAGTATAAGCTGAAATAACTCATGAAAAAACTATGTAGAGGTTTATGTCATATTTTTGTGATTATATATGAATTTATTTTGCCTTCCTTTAAACAGGTCTTCATTTGGCCATATGTATCAGATACCTGTTTAAATTCACACCTAAGCTCTGTTTTGAGTAGAGATAACGTGACAGTATATGTAAAAGTTCTTTCTGAATATTGTAGGTGACAGGTCTATTGTTAGAAACCCCAGTGTTGAATCAAAAAATTTGAGGATAATTACCATGTTTTACATAATTATGCACACAATCATGTTGTATTATTCCCACTACTGAAGATCAGATCTGTAGCTGTGATGTTGTTTCTGCTCTATACGCCTTTAGTGATTATTGTGTAAAAAAAAAAATTGTTATGACAAGTGTGCGTCTTTGTCAATAGGAAGCAACTGCCAGAGCCACTGCCAGTTCTTTCTGCAGTGATGACATTATTAAAATGAACTTAAACTGTTAGTGAAAGTGGAATACCAGTAATACAAACAAAAAGCTTTTTTCATGTATTGACTCACTAGGAATAATTGTGTTAGTTTATTATTGAAAAACAGTAAACTTACCTTGACTCTTTACGTTGAATGGTAGAAATTGTGGCCCCTTGATGCTAGACTGTTTCTGGTATTGCTCAGAAAAATATCCATCACTACTATGGACAATGTTCAGACAAAACAGCAGCAGTAAGGATATTTGTAAATGCATGTTTCCAAATCCGTTCTGTGTTAGAGAGGGGAGGAAAAGTTTGTTATAAAGAAAAGCTGTTCACTTGTTTCTTGTGCATGAATAAATGAGTTTTCTTAAAGTAATGGTATTAAAAGTAACATTATTTTGTGCTTACTTCCTCCTGCTTTCACTACTTGTGAAAAATCCTCTAAGAAAAAGGGAATCATTATTGCTATCACTTTGAATGATAGAGCTCTTGTATAGATAGCTTAGAGGTAATAGTCTCACTCTTAGGAGAAGAATCGTTTTAGATGGATGCCAGCCTATTTAAAACCACTGTCTTCAGGAACAGTGATTATTTTCCTAGTTACACTAGGGCTCCACAGTATACTGCATATATCAAAACTCCTGAAACGAAGAAGAGTTTTCAGTGGAAATACACAGACACTCTACCACGACCTTATTGCCTCTGTCTAATGCTATTGCAAATGACGCATGAAGTCCTGGCTGCTTCAGCATCAGTGGCAAAAATCTCACATTGCCTTGCCTGAAACCAGGCTTATATCTGTAGCCTTTCAAATAGCCCTGGTGGCAGTAAGGATGCTGCCACTGTCCCTTAACTATCAACACCCTTTCCTCCCCAACCAGAAAATGTGTATGCTGTACAAGTTACCTTCAAAACCAAATAGAATGAAATGAAACCATAACGTACCAGAATGTTGTGGAGCTCCAGTGCAGAGTAGTAGAGCAGTGAGTCCTCCTCTGTTGAGGAGTTGTTCTGCCACTGGTGAGTGAGCAGAAGCTGATGATTTTAAGTGTCACCCTTGAGTATTTATATGATTTTCCCCCTAACTGGGTGACTGCTGGGCATAAGCTCCTCCCCCAAAATCAGTAAGCAGTAATTATCTGTGTGTATATGTGTGTTTTTTAGAGGTGGGGAAAGCTATTTTGGGCAGTCATNCCTCCCCAACCAGAAAATGTGTCTGCTGTACAAGTTACCTTCAAAACCAAATAGAATGAAATGAAACCATAACGTACCAGAATGTTGTGGAGCTCCAGTGCAGAGTAGTAGAGCAGTGAGTCCTCCTCTGTTGAGGAGTTGTTCTGCCACTGGTGAGTGAGCAGAAGCTGATGATTTTAAGTGTCACCCTTGAGTATTTATATGATTTTCCCCCTAACTGGGTGACTGCTGGGCATAAGCTCCTCCCCCAAAATCAGTAAGCAGTAATTATCTGTGTGTATATGTGTGTTTTTTAGAGGTGGGGAAAGCTATTTTGGGCAGTCATCCTAGATCCTGTTCAGTGGTTTGGGGGTTTTTTCTTCCTCACTTGGATTTCTTATTGTTGATGAAATTGTATTGCTCATAGTTAGTATTTTCTAAAATTTTATGGCCCCTCTGTTTTTAGAACTGAGGAAGGTAACATTGGAAAAAACCATGAATTTGTAAGTAATGTTGGTCATTCTAAGTGCTACATTTGGATTTCTTTGCAAATGTTTTAAGGAAAGTTCTATACATTTTGAACTTTGGTAAGCTGTTACTTTCAAGAGTAACCCCACTAAAGTCTGTAGCGGCTACTTACGTGAGTAATTGTTCCTTGGGATACGAGGGGAGAACTGACAATCAATTAAGATGTTAATAAGGGAGTTGTGTGCGAACCTGAAGAGTACTTTTAAGCAGTTGCGTTTTTAGGAGATTGTTATCTTCACATTATATTTTTAGATTTCTGTTTTGATGCTGGAGGTATAGTACTACATATGTGATGTATTCTGCAAGTAATGTTTCTGTATTATGAATTCTTGAAACACAAGCTTACCTTACACAAGGAGAACTTCGTTGTGTCTAGTTGTAACAAATGTATTGAAATCCATGCTGCTTAAATTTGCAAGTGCTGTACAGGGTGATGTGTGGAGCTGCTGGAGCTTTTTTGAGCTTTTCTGCATTCAGCAATTAACTTTTTTTAAGGTTCAGTCAAATCCAGTTATTGCTGTACTTTTACTAGATGCATGTTTTTCCTATTAAATAGTTTCAGTTTAATAAATTTGAACTACTGCTGTTTTACTGTTGGTGGATCAAACTTGATTGCAATTTGACTCTTTTTTGCTTGTATTTTTCTTCAGCTTATAAACTGGTTTTAGGTATTAAGAAAGTTTGTTAAACTAATCTTGCTTAACAGACTATATCCACACATTGTGGCTTCTTTTTTTGAATAAATAATGGAATCTGACAGTTTCAGCATCACTTTGATTAGTGTTCAGTACTAAACAGGCAGTGATTTTTCAGTCCTTGAATTATTTGTGACTCTGAAACATCATTTAAGATTGAAGGGCAAAGTAAGAGAGAAGAAACAAACCTTTCTCATTTAGAATGAAATATATAGTGTACTTTGCTTTTATCAAATGTTCTCAGCAAAAATACCTACATGTAAATTATCTGTGTATTAAAAGTCCTTTGCCAATTGCAGACTACTTTGACATTGCTGTGTGGTATTCAGTCTTGTAGCAGTTAGATTTTTGGATGTGTCTGAAATTCGTTGTTTCCCTTGCACCAAAAATTAGCAGAAAAGCAAAGATAGATGATATCTGTGTTCTTACTAAAGCAAGCTGAGGATGTGCTGCAAGTTACTGTTGTGGTAAAGTGAGCATGTATTTATTTTTCAAGTCAATTTATGCCGTTTGTGGAAGCTGTCTGGGTAGCCTTTTGGTGAGGTACAAGCAGTATCTATGCAGAAGAACATGTACACATACCCTAACACCAATTGTAGAAATACAGTAATCAGGCAAAGGTACTAGCATATTTTATTATAGGAGTGCTAATAAATAACCTGTGTTACTGGGAGTTCTCATGCATGGTAGATACAGAAGGGACACCTGTTACCGTTCCAACCAAAAGACTGAGCTGGTGGCCCTGAACTATGCAGCTATCCTGTGGAATGACAGGTTAACGTGGGCTGAATTTTACCTGCTTTGTGTCTTTGTTTAATTCCACACTCTTTAAGTAATAACTTTTTTGGCTTTTATGTATTATGGCAAATATCCTAGAACACAAGTTACTGTACTGAAAGAGACCAATGGACCATCAAGTCTGTTCTGCTTACAATTGTGCTAATACCTTTGCTTACTAGAGGGCTGTATTAATGTTGTGATTTAAAGACTGCTGCAACCATTTATTTAATTTATTATCGAACAGTTCTTTTCTTCTATTCTTCTTCCTAGCCATCCTCTAGACAACACTATGTTCCATTTTTGTAAATAAACCCTTTCCGCTGCAGAGGTCTTCAGACCGAAGCCTGCTTTCCCCATTAAGCTCGTGTGTCCAATCTGGTCAGTGGTTTTCAGAGAATGTTTGCATGTCTGAGATGGCATTTCTACTCTCCCTACGTGCATTCAGTTCTTTTTAATCTTTTGAAGAAGGAAGCTTTGTCCTGAAGTTGTTTGTGTAACTTCTCAAGGTGCTTCATTTAAAAATTATTCCCTGTAAATTCAAATCAGAATCCAGTCATCCACTTTTGACAGAGGCAGCAAATGTATGGACATAGAGTTCATTTCCTCCTTGAAGAAATACAGCTCCAGCTCCTTTTTTTGGTTCACATAAATCCCAAAATAGCTTTTGATTTTAAAACATTTAAATATACAGCCCTTAGTGGGAAGTGTGGTTGTTGCTAATTTGATGATATTTGGTTAAGAAAGTTAAGAACAGAAGGCAACAGTTTTATGCACACACAGTTTCATGCTAATTTCTAGCCTAATTCATGAATACCCCCAAAGCAGGCACACAAAAGCACCAATAATGTACATTGATGTTTGCCCAGCAGCCTCACTTCCTGCTTTGGCTCCTTCTGGCCAGGAAGGTGAATAATCTCTGTGTGTCTCAGTGTAAATGGGGATGATTGTGGGGTCAAAAGGTATATACAGGCAAACCCCTTGTCCTTGTGTTTAACCTGAGCTACACCCTATTGTGCTATCTTATGCTGCTTCTTGGGTTTGAGGTTTTGTTTTTTGTGGGTGTGGGAAATGGAGGTAGAATTGGAGTTCACTTCTTTTGTATGTTTTCCCTGTTGCTGTGGATATTTTTTTTGTTGGCAGAGCACATACATTTAGCTCTAAGCATGCAAAGTAGGCTTTGGTATACATTTGCACGTGCAAAAATACGTGCAGTAGGCATACTTGTGTATACCTATTTACAGTAACAGCACATTTTAAAAAGGATGGGTTATTTACATACCTGTTTTCAAAGTATAAACGTTCAGATTTTTTTTTCTTTTGTAGCTATGCACTTAGAAAGTTGTCTTTACTTCCACATGAAGTTTTCTTCACTGCCCCCTGCACCCCCTGCCCCACTACCCTAATAGTCAGGAATAACAGTGTGACACGTGGGTCCATTTCACCACTCCAGAACTTGCTTTTTAGTTATGTATTGACTGCTTCTTCCCATCTAAAGGTAGTCATGGTAGTATAACTCCAAAATAGCAATGTAACAGTTTAAGTTCTAAGCTTAACTCCAATAAAAAGGCTCAAAATAGAGTTTCTCTGGACCATGTGAAGTAGGTACTAGAATCACAGTCTTTAATGCCACTTGCAGCAGTCTGCAGTGTTTCACCATATTTACTGACTGAATATTCAATTTGCTGGTGAATGTTGTTAGAAAGCATGCTTTCCAGAATCCTGTTTCTTCAGTGCCTTACTCCCACAGAGCGGAAACACGTGCCTAAGTGACATGGAAGTGGCACCATGCTTTGGGAAATGGAACTGATTTTCACCACAGTCCTGCAAGTTACTAACAAAGGGACTCAAATGAGCCCCACAATAAGCAACTGCTTACAAGGAAGAAATGCGGAACAGCTTAATTAAGCATAAACTAGAATAAAACAAGCAACCCCTCCCTTTCACACACGCCACCTCCCCACTGAAAAAAACAGAAGAGAAGGAAAATTCAGAGAATGGCTGGACTAGGTCCTTGCAGTAGTTAGGAACTGACTAAATATGTTCCTGATACTGAGGATTTTCAGTGTGAATATGTTTAGAATTACTGTTTTGACTTACCTTGATTTTACACCATCTAAGTACAAACCATGAGCTTGGATAGTTTCAAAGAACTATGAGTTCTTTGAAAGTCAAAATTCACAGCTTTAACTCAGAATTTGCCTTACTTTTAATAATTGTGTTTTATTCTTAATCCTGAAATTTTTGTAGCTTACAATAACTTTTTATGTTAAAATATGGTACCTGAGGAACCTGAGGGAGTTTACTCCGTTTGTTTGGGTAGGTAATCTCAGTTTTGAAGAAAGAGGTGAGAATGTGTTAGTGGGAGGTTTTTCCTCTAGTTTAAAAAGTCGTCTGAAAAATCTGGAGTAACTTGTTACTGATGACAAAATCTCAACACTGTTAAGAGGCACAATTATTTTGCTTTGTATAGCTCAGTATCTATGACAAGTGCTTTCTGATATTATCAGCTCCGATTTTGTTACCTGCCTGAAGTAAGATCTGAAGACTCTACCCTAGTCTGTGATAAGTTTTCCTCTATTAAAGGGCTTATACTCAAAACTCATGGTAGCGACCATTTTGCAATGGACTCTAATAGCCTGTAGCACCATCTCTGGTGAAGAAATTCTGCAGTCTCCAATTTTAAGTTCTCAAAGAAAGGCGCGTAGGAATTTCTAAGAGAAGTTTGAAAGCCTGCCCTGAAATTAAAGGAGTAATTGGATTTCCTAGTTTGTGGTGCACTTTGTGACCCTCTGGAAACTCCTAAATCATCTCAACTCCATGGTTTGAAACCATCCTCTCTCCCTTTCCGTCACACAATGCTGAAGTGTGTTTGCACGCTCCCATGATAGCGGCCAGGTGAGCCCTCAATGGGAGTGCAGAGGAACAAAGTGTTCCACTGTACCTTTCTTAATGGGCAAAACTAATACAGATGTTTTTCAGCTTCTTTACTGCTCACAGTCAAATGCACCCAAAGAAATAGGAAGCAGGAAAATCTGGGAATCCAATAGCTGTGGAAAGTTGAGGGGGCCGGGCTTGTTTTATGTTTTGATGTTGTTGTTTCTTTGTTTTGTTTTGTAATTGTTGCTACTTTGTGTTTACATGGAGGGTATTTTCTGTTCCCACAGTAGCCACTTGGACTGTATGGAACTAGAAAACATCTTGGTGAAGAAAATGTTTGCCTTACTAATTGAAAAATAAATAAGACTTCTTTTGAGTTTCAGAATACGTGTTGTCTTTTGAAATTAATAGATGCTTGTTGAGGCAGTCTTCAGGCCTGTGCAGTCCTATCCATATTCATACTTTGAGATACAATAAACGATTCTCTTTTCAAACAAACAAAACAGAAGAAACTGTGTTACCCTTACAGTCCTGTATTACTCTTTTTATAGATTTAAAACCCTTGTACTTCAACCTTCTGTACTTCTACCACCTGTAATTGTGGTTGAATAAATGTCATACATTCAAGTAGCAATGGAAAGATGGTCTGTATTTTTTCTGGCACTGCAAAAATGACAGACTGCTGACCAGTTTGTTCTGTTCAGCTCAGGTAACTGTTGATCACAAGAACTCTATTTAATATAGCAGTATATTTAAGTAGGTGACGCCCAGTTAAATATTTATAGTTGTATTCTGACTGAGTTAACCTGCAGAGACACCGAATAACTATGCCTGAAACCTCAGGAAGATGTGTTCCACGTAGGTTGTAGAGAAAGCTTTGAGACCGACATGAATTTCTGATTATACATTCCTCAGGGTCAGATAGTATTATCTATTAATGCTTTTTAACAATGCTACATTGTTTGTGTCCCCATTTCCTTATGCTTGTATAAAGATAAGGCAGTCTTCACCCATCTTACAGACTTTATGATACTAGTTTACTAGAGTAAAACATACTAAACAGAAGTACTGGTGTTAGGAAAGACGTTTTCCAGTACCTTGGGTACGCTGCCGGCCTGATTATTCCTTCCTCATTTTTATTCTTTCTTTCCCTGCCTCTGAAAGTAAAAACAACAAATATTGAGCAAATAAATGCATTAATTTGAAACTCATATTAGTTGTGTGGGTTTAAATGAAAACCGATCAGTTTTCAAGATACTGAAAACACAAAGCTGGTTTTATGTATTGATATTCATCCTTCCTCCCACAAATGCATTTCTGATTAAGTCGTGTAAGTGTTTATTTAAAGTTTGGGTTTTCACTAGATTTGTTTAAAAATGCAGAGATACAGGTGATGGCAGTCTTTCTGATGGAGAGGAAGAACAGAAATACTCAGTTAACGTGGTTCCCCATTTAGGAAAAAAAAAAATTCAAAGGGCCTGACCACTGATGAATAGCCTAAGCAAATATGAACATTCAACTTTGTGTTATGAGGAGGGGGGTTCCTCAGAACTGTTTCTGGAACTGCTTAAACGTAGCCAGGTAAAGAGGTTTCCAGTTCCTGGAGATGCTCATTTTCAGCCTTATGCCTGATGTTGACTGCACTCTCAGTTGTGTCAATACAGTGGTTTATGAAGCTTCTCTGTAAGTTGAATTAGTAAGAATTTGATTTGGACTAAAATGCAATCAGACTTTTCTAGGAGTGGTGGGAAGAGGAAAGCATGTTTCCATAGGTCCAGATCATTTCACAGGCAGCATTAAATGTTTTTTTAATTTTATAATTGGTCTTTAAAGATTACTGCAAGTGTTCTTTCTTTTTGAGTAAGTTCCTAAGGTTCCTGATGTTCTGGTTTAAAATCTTGATGTGTAACAACAGAAAGAGCATTCACATAAAACCACTAAATAGTCATGTTTTCTAGGGGACAAGGAGGGGGTGTACTTTTATGTTTTATTTAATTCATGCTCTATTTTTCTCTGACTTTTATTGGAGTATTTAATATCTTGTTCTACTTCTGTGCCTGATGGACTCGACGTTTCTTTCAGACTCCCCTGGATCACAGTGAATAAAGTAGAAGCCATGGTAAAAAAAGGGTGGGAACCACGCCTACTTTCCCAAATATGAAAAAGTTCAAGCAGCTCCCTCAGGTATTCCGTATTTAGGGGTATCTTCCAAATAGTTGGTGAAAAATAGGTGTAACTGAGCTGTTTTTTCAAGTGTACCCACTGGAGCAGGTAGTCAGCCTGCTGAATGGTCTCATTCATTGACCTTACTACCTGCTGTGGTTTCGACAATTGGCACAGAGTTGTTTTTAAACTTCCATGTTTAAAAACAGGTGCCAAAGGTGGGGGGTAAAAATCCAGACTTTTACAGCCAGAACAAATAAAAGGTGTCTAAGTTCACTTTAAAAATAAGGGATTTGTTTGGGTTTTTAAGTCTGGTATTTTAAACATTGCTGTTTCCTTTTCATTTATTTGAATTGAAACTTGAGAAAGTTCTGTTGGTGGGTGCATATAAACTTTCTATACTCTTTCCCATATGGAAAATAAGTTTGATTCCATGAAGCCTAATTGTTCCTGATGATTATTAATAGGACTGGTTTTAGTTTCGCTTAGCTGAGATTGGATTTTTACAAGCATTATATTGTCATAAAGGAGAGTTATAATTACCTGTTTGTAATAAAGTGCTAATGAAGGGGCTGCTTTTATTATTACAGAAAATGCATCAGGGCCGCAAATTCTACAGGTGACACGGTATTACCTGACTCAGATCCACAAGCTTCAATGTCTCCTGCATTTCATAGGTGAAAAACCACATGAATGTGAAGGATGATTTTTTTTTAAAGTACTTTAATCAGTGGGCTCTCACACTGAAAGATTTGAGAATTGAAAGGTAGTTATATAAAAATGGTTCATATGTGGAGCAGGTAAATACTTCCCAAACTACTGCTACGAAAAATTATCCCAGTTCCTGGGAAGGATAAGGACTCCTACACTCATGACAGACAACCTGACCAAACTGCCAGCTTGTTTCCAATGGTGATGTTTTCTGACCCTGCTGTTAGCGTGGAAGATGGTGGAAAAATACAACTGAAAATTGAACTCCTGCTGGAGATGATGTTAGGTGACTTCTGCACCCTTTGGTGGTGAGGTGTAAGCACAGATCTCCACAGAGTTAATGTATAAGACCCTGATGTATTTCTGCTGCATACAGACGTAAAAATGGGTGACTTTGCAAGCAGAAATTAAGTGCCTTGAGATTTTGAGTGTGTTACTCTTGGATTTAGGTTTTGTGGCGGTTCCACTGAAGCCAGTAAACCTTTCCAGTCATTCATGGTAAATTGACTGTACCTTTAACTTTGCAATTGTCACAGCTTAAGAATATCACTATGGAAAGGTAATGGCTGCTTGGATTATATGTGGTTAAAGTGCTGTAATGTGACTGTGTTTAAGCATTAATGGATTTACTGAAGATCAGAGAAGTTGAGAGGCAGAGAACTGAAACCACAAATACCAGATCCCCATCTGATTCATCAACAAATGAGCCATTTTCTCTTGTGTGATCTGTAACCAATAGCCAGTTTTTGTTCCTGAAACAGCTTCTCTGGCAGTAGCTTAGCTAGGGATGTAGATAAAGGTAAAGTTTCTGGGACTCCTTTTGTTAAGCAGCTCACAGTCCGTAAGCAAGGAGGCAGCTGCTCTGCTGTCAGCAGCTGCTGCCAATGACATATGCTACAGCAGTAGACTGATACCAGATTTCAAGGAAGATTTTCTGACATGGTGGTATTGCTACAGTTCTGGAGTGGAAGAAGTCTTCCACCAATCTGCAATAACCAGGATAAAGAGTTAGGGCCTTGAAACAGAGGTGAGAAAGAGAGTCATATAGGATAGGAAATGGGATATGGAGGGAAGGAGTCATTTATCTGTGTCACATAGTCCAGATCGTGATGTGGAGTCTGAATTTTATTATCTCATGCAGCATCTTTCTTGAGGAATTCTTGTAGAACCTGTGGGTTTCTTTGGTAATAAAAGATAAAAGAAGAGGCGGGAGGACACTGCAACTCCTGGTGCTCAGCACATCTGTTTTCTGATCAAACTTTCATGAAAGGGGGAAGGCCACTGAGCAGTTCACCATACTAGGTGAATGTAAGCCTATGTAATATAGAAATTTAAGAAAAATAAGTGGTGTTGGGTACAGCTGAGTTGGAAATTAAACCGCCTAAAATGTAGGTGCCTTAACCTGGGCCTGAACCCAGCCTTCCTGGCCACATACGGGCTGTTGGACCTTTGTGCTGCAAAGCTGAAGCAGTTGTACTCTACTTAGCAGTCTGGCTGCAAGCTGTCTTGAGCTGCTACAAAACCAGAGGGAAAGACACAGTAAATGCCTTGTGGTTAGCATGCACTGTACTCCAAGCTGTTGTAGGAATGAGCAATCTCCATCTATGACTAGCTTGAGATTGTGTACTGTGCGTTTGCATCTTAGGCTTACTCATGGATGTACTCATTTTGCTATATATTATACTGTTGTGACTGAGGTTTGAAACTCACTATAGTCTGAGTATGAAACTACTATAGTTTATTTCTTTTTATTCTCACTACTGAATGGATTTAGTAGGTCTTTACAGCACTTGAAAGTCACCCTTAGAAAACCTTTGGGAAAGGAAGTCTGTTGTCCAAATTGAATCAGTTCTATGTTTCTGATTAGAGCTTTAAGACAGTATTTTTTTAAATGTATTTTGCCTGGCTGGGGAATATATCTAATCATTGCAGCTATAGCATTGAAATATAAGGGAGTAAGAGCTGATCAAGATCTGTAGTGAACATCTGCTTCAAGTATCTTGGAGTTCTTTACAGATTCACCTCAGATAGAAATGGAGAGGTGTAACTTTAACAAGTGGCTGCCTTCCATAGCACATATTCCGGACTATTCAAATGGTGCAAAGATTTGGCCACTCACAAACTGTATGTTCCAGTTTGAGAGCTAGTATAACTACTNAATGGAGAGGTGTAACTTAAACAAGTGGCTGCCTTCCATAGCACATATTCCGGACTATTCAAATGGTGCAAAGATTTGGCCACTCACAAACTGTATGTTCCAGTTTGAGAGCTAGTATAACTACTTGTCTGTAGAGGAAAAAAATACCATATGCTGATCTGGAGGGCTTTTTCATGTGTAGAAAATACGGGAGGAGGTATGTAAACCCTGAAGGTTCTGAGACAGCTTGCTGTGTTAGTCTAAATTACTTTTCAACCAAAAAAAGTGTGGAATCGAGGACGCTAGGGCTAAAATGAATCTTGTTACTTCACATGATATCTATGTTTTGCTTGAAACACTTTATTCATGCAAGTTTCATCACACCATTTATAGTTAAATCTGGTAGAGTCAATTCAACATTGCCTTATTGCCATTGCATGATTTGTCCAATTAGTATCTTGTGATCCAATTCTGCTCTAGAAACAAGGCAAAATTCTACCTTTATATTTGCAATCTCATTCCACATGCTAGCAATGTTTTTGCTAAAGGTACTTTACATTTTTTGGATAAGTGAGAAATAGACTTCAGTATTAGATTTAGATGCAGTAGAATCAAAAAAGATCCTTATATACAGAAGATCCATCTGCTAATTCAGCAGAAGTTACAGGAATGAGATTTGGAATTTCGTTTTTGGATTGAGACCATTTCATTTACCAGCTTGAAATATTTTTATATAAAGCTGCGCATCTTTAAACATTCTCCTTTTTTCAGGACCTAAACGTGACACTGTTTGTCCATTGAAATACTAGGTCACCAAGAATGCACGTTAGGCCATTCAGAGAGAGCTAATTGTTTCAGAAAATAGATCTCCTGTGTCTATAGACCAATGGTGGGATGTCTTTGCTTACCTACATATTAGTAAGTAAAAGTAAAATTAACATTACTAACATATTTTCCTCCTGGTTCCTTTTTATACCTGTCTAAATCCAGATCTTTTCTGGTATGTCCTGTGTACATAAGTCGTATTGGGTTTCAGGGTTGGATTCCACCTTGGGCTGTGCTGATGACCGCAGGATGTTTATGTGAACTATGCTAAGTTTCTGGCAGACTTCTCACTTTGAGGCCTTCACACAGTACTCTATCAATGAGAAGCTCAAGTAATTTGGAACAGTTTTGTTTGTTTGTTTGTGCACCAATAGTTTGCAAGTACTTTAAGAGAAAATATATTTAGGCTTGTCACGTAGGGAGTGTCAACAGTGCTGGGAAACTGAGAGCTGGCATCAACACGAGCAGAATTTCTTTGATATGTGAAATAATCTCTGGACAACCTTAAAAAGCTATTTAATAGTAGTATAAGATAAATTTAATACCTTTTCCAGTTTCTAGGGATCAAAAATGCCAAATAAAGATAAGACAAACTTTTGCATTGACAAAGGAAGATCTGTTTTACAAACTTAATGGGGGTAATAGACATGGTTTTGCCATGTTCTTTCTAAAACTCCTTTGGAATATTTAAGCTTCTACTGGATCATCTTTTAGAAGCAGAGAAAGACCTTGCTGTAAATATCTCATATTCTCAAAAACTCATTCTCAAAGAAAACAATGTGTAGTTTCTAGAGAATCCGATTAGAAGCTGTCACAATGATATTACCTATGAATCTCCCAGTTAGGGCTAAATGGTTTCATGGGAACACTGAATCTTGGTCTTTTGAGAATGAAAAGTCGAAAACAATCATAGTAAAGGATTAGAATTTCTATTTCGGTTGAGAGATGACTTCTGCAACTTCAAGGGCAGACAGCGAGCTAACATTTCAATATTTTTAAACTGTCCTTCTCCTGAAAGACAGCACAGGCCGCACTACCATCTGGCTGTTCTGATGGAAAACTGCCTCGTGCTGATTGTTCAAAGCCCAGGGAGAATCCTCTCTCTGGAGTTGTTAACCTGATGTTCTTGGAGTCCTTCATTTCTAGGTTACCTGAAAGACCAGTATGATACCTCAGATGCATAGATGCATGTGCCTTTTTGTGTCTGATAGCTGTGGGCAGCGATTTTGAATACAACTGCAAAAAAAGTGGTAGTTAACAAGACTATATTTTGTATTCAGAATTATTTTATGGCCAACATCTAAAATGTCTACTGAAATGAAACATTTTTTGTCTTCAGTTATATTTAGGTTCGCAAAAGGACTACAGGGCTGTCCAAGTCTCAACAAACAATAGATGAGCAAGGACTGATGGCATCTAATTACGTTTAAGATGACTGCACAGCGGCCTGTGAAGTAAAATAGTCCCTTTTTTGCCAGTGGGGTCTACGCTGGTTTATGCAAACGTGGATCAGGCCTCTGATGTTTTATAAAGTGTATGTGTGGCCTAAGTCTGTACTTAACAGAAAATGAATTTATAAACAGAGCCTGAGAACCTAGTTCTGAGTTTCTGCAGTCAAGCTCATGGCCCATCAAAACTTTACCAGCTCCCTGTACCCCTACACTTTAATTCTGTGTTTGTGCCACATGCCTTGAAGGCACCTAAGCTTCTCAGATTTCTGTTCTTAGGCTTGGAGGACAAAGCAGGCACCATTATATTTTGTTACTCCCTCTTCTAAAAGAAACACAGTCTGTTTCTTTTGGAGGGTGGTCCATTAAGCAGCTAAGTAGGTGTGAGGCCGCAGGGGCTGAGTATAGATAGGCGTTTTGGAGCATTTAGCTGCCAAACTATAAGAAGTCATTCTTGTGCAAACGCAATCTGAAATTTGTAATAATTGTATAGAATTTCATGGCAGTGGCAGAATGGATATTTTGCACATTACATCAATATGTGACAAATTCCAAACATACGGAAAGAATGAAGGGCTTGAAGCTGCTTTCCAAGATGGATGTACAGAACAAGGGTAGAGACATTTTTTCTTAATATTTTTATTAAAAAATGGACAAACAGTTGTAAGCAAATCTTTCTGAAAATGCAAAAGCCTGAGGTATGAGAAATTGGACTTGAAATGGTAAAAATTTGTCAATGTTTTAATTGTCTGAAAACCTCTTCTTGAGGAAACCTCACACTTCCCACTAGAGATGAAGCAAACCATGTTATAACATCAGGTAATTATTTTACTGGTTACTCTTTTCTCTTATGCTTTTACAATTCAGGGCACCAGTTTTTGTTTTGAGGAAAACTACTTTCACAGTCCTTACTTTTTACTATTACTACTATTAAAGACATAATATTATTATTAAAAGCTGTTTAATCTAGAAGATCTGATGTTGAAAGCACTGTGTATTAAGATTAAATTACTATGAATTCAAATGAAATCTTCAAAAGGAAAAAAGCCAAGAATACAAACATTTCATGTGCGTTGTTTGTAATTCTATAATTTAAAGCATGATCACTTGTTATCTCTGCATTCTCTCACCTTACTGGTATTTGCTTTCCTCTGAGAACTTCTTGCCAAACCGTTCCTAGGAGTAAGAAACTAGTGCTTTGGAAAAGTTTAAAGTCACAAGTACACCAGCTTCAGGCTCGCCATCTCTGCCCAGTGGGATTTTTTCTCTTCTTCATCCCAATCATTTATGAAGTTTGCATCTGGAGAACCTTTTAAAGACACGTATTGCAATGTTCCTGGCTCTTTTTGAAGAACAGTGTTTTTTACTTTTGAAGTATAAAAAACAATGACAAAGTTGGTAAGAACTGTTTTTTTAATTCTCTTTTCCCAAGATTTGGCATTTGTTTTCTTTAGTCTAGTGCAGAATATTTGCTCTGAATTTTAGTTATTGTCCTTTAATACAAGGACTTAGAAATGCTTTTTATATTCTCTATGTTTTGGAGCTGATTGGACTATTAATCTTGTGTTCTCCTCTATATATGTATATCAGAATAATCTGTAAAGGACTGTAAATATGGTTAGGAATATCAATATATCTTTTGGACTGCATCCCTTTGCAGGGGGGTAGGATTGTAAGATGCTTTTGGGAACTGGTTGGTCATTACAGCATGTAAGTACGGGATTAGAGATTTAAAGCCCTGCACGTATGCAAAGGTGATCACTTTTTGGCTTCACCTCTCAAAGTAATCAGAATATAATTATTAGATAGCCTTTTTTCTGTGGTTATTTTTGGGGGTTTTGTTTTTGGTTTTTTCCCCTCTACTCTTTGTTTCCTCCTGGATATTGTGGTTAGGCAGGTATTAAGGATTTTCGTGATTATACAGACCTCCAACTTTTCTTAGTGCCACCATGCCAGGAATCTTGGATGTCAATGGCATGCATATATATCTATCTATGACCACTGCTGTTTCAACGGCAGTAGCTAAAATGGTAAATGAAAGTACAGGTGATCATATATCAGTGTGCTTTGTTCATACGGTTGTCTTTTAGTTCACTTAGACATAGCCCACTGGTCCGATGCTGTCCAAAGAGATTTGGCCTTGCCGGCAGTATACTGTGTACCATGAAGTTGTGGTGCTCATGTGCAGTAAACACAATGTTTTCAGGAAGTTTTGTTTCATACGTAAGCTAAAGTGTGCATCCTCTCTTGGAGGCCTCGGGATTACTGTGCGCTATGGTCTTCTGGGAAGCCTGAGTTGCCAGACAGTAATTGAAAATGAGAAATATGAGAAAATGAGGGATATGTTTTACCTCCCCTTCCAGTCAGGAAGGAGCCAGTGTCAGGGGGCGGGAGTACAGCAAGATGGGAGTTCCTCCAAGGGCAGGAGTCATGGCAGCTCAGCCATGGTAGAAGCAGTAGAGAAATGAGAGAGAAAATTGACTCTAGTTCAGTCAGGTTATGAGAAGGTGAGAAAAAGAGGGTGTGCTAACAGAATTTTCAGCCCTGTACTCGTAAAAATAAACTCACTGTGTAGGCCTTAATCGATTTCTCTAAGCATTGAAGTTCTTAATTCTGAAAACAAAGTGTGGATTAGTTTCTGCTGGAAAATATAACACTGAAAGGGATTGGAGTAGGTGTGGCTATTGCAAAGAGTGCTGTCTCAGATCAGTAAAACTGATCCCTTTGAAAACTGTCGCCTTGTTAGGCACCACACATTTTGACTTAAGTTTTGTAGGTGCTTGAAGTACTCACAAAATTACCTCCATTTAGGCAGTGAGACATTGAAGCCCACGCCCCAGATAGCCTCTGTCCTAAGTGATAAGAGGGAGTTTAATGCTCTGAATACCACTTCATAGAGGCAACTAATTGCTGCCCTCAGATGAACCTGGAGATAAGATTTCAGATGCATGCCTTTCTCCAGGTGGCTGACTGAGGCATTCTGGCACTCAATGTACTGACAGTTATAAATCCATCCTTAAGTGTCTCACTCTGTCCATTATTTATTGAACTGCAGTACTGAATGCTCTGTAATGCCTGTGTCTCTCTCTGCCTCTGGCCCTTAGTGCCCACAGGTGACGAATGGCATCTGCTCCCTGTAGGCAGAACCACCCAAGAGGACTAAATCACGGCAGGTGCTGTCCATGTTTTAGTAAAAACCTTCCTAAAATGCAGTTGTAAGTACCTTCATTGATGGAGGAGGAGGAGATCATACAGCTGACCACATCTGTATTATAGTTCATATTTATAACAGTTAAGCAGTGAAAGATGGAGGGTTTAATTTTATTTCTTTGGACTTAAGTGTTATGTTCTTTCCCTGTCTGACCCTTCCCTCAGCATCTGCTTATGACAACTATATGAGACAGGATAGAGGAATAGGCAGATGTATTGATTTGACCCATTTTGGTCACTTCTACATTCTTAAAGCGTGTGTCTCATTCCCCAGGATGCTTGCCTAGTTCCCATGCTATGGATTGGACCAGATTGGAGGCAGCTATTCTTATTCTGTTTCTGCTGAAGCTGGATCACTGCTGAAAAACATGAAAGATTCAGGGAGCCAGAAAATGTTTGTATGACATTTTGTTTGTATGGCAAACTTTAGTCTTGCCACAAAGAATAAGACCTTATTTCAGAAGTGTTCTGTTATGCAAAGTAATTTAAATGGCATTTAACAAGTATATAAACTTACGTACTGCCTTATCTATGATCCATGCTGATTCTTCACCTATTGATTTTGTGAGCATTGAGGGACACATTGCAGCAGCAGAAGATTCTGATATGAAATTATAGAATTCAATAGAATCATGCAACCATAGAACAGCCCAGCTTGGCAAGGACCTCAAAAGATCATCTGGTCCCATCTTTCATGGGAAAGGGAGCCTAGATGAGATAATCTAGCACCCTGTCCAGTTGTGTTTTGAAAACCTCCAGTGAGGTTTGTGGTGGCATGACCATGTCCCTGGGGAGGTTGTTGCAGTGACTGATTGTTCTCACTGTAAAAAAATCTTATGTTGATATGAATATACTTTACATCAGCAAAGGATTTGGTGGATTTGTTTTGCTTGGTAGTTGTTTGGGGCTTTTTAGTAGAATATAATTAATATTAAAATAATACATGTTAAGAATACCCCTCCTTTTAATTTCCTCTACTGTATTGCTAATTTTTCTCTCAGGTTGTGAGTTCTTGGAATTTGCTTTCCAAAATTTGCAAAAGACAAAATGGCAAACCATAAGGAAACAACAAAGGAATGCTGTTTTGCTTTCAGGCTATCCTGTTTCCAACAGCACATCAGGATGTGTTTTCACTCTCTTTAGAGCTGTGGGATTTCTTCTCCTGAAGACTCTGGGCTGGTGGAAGTGGGAGTACATGGAGAAGACAGTTAGCTTTTAACTAGAAATGTGGACATCGCACATTTCATACATAAAACATGCAAGCAGTGTATTTTAGAAATGAAAGCTTATCTCTGTCTTTCAGTGATTATTTCTCTGCATTTCTTTCCATCTTCCATACCCTTAGCTTTGCTGTCTGCTTCTCCATGTATTTGATGCTTCCTTGTACTATTTACTGTGTTCTATCTATGTCATTCAGCGTGTCATGGATGTGGAGCCAAGCAGCATGAGTAGGGTGAGAGTCCTTTCTTGAAAAGTGAAGCCCAGACAGAGAAGGAAATTGAATTCAAATTGAATTGAATACATTTTGAAGTTGGCTAGAATAGAAGCCTTAGATAGCAAGAAGCTGCTGCATCATATGCTATATTCTTGCAGCAAATTGTCTGACCATATTGACGTAGAAACACTACTTTCAAATAGAATAATTTAACTAGCACATAGTTAGGTCGTATTTTACATCTCTTCAAAAACACTGTATCCAAAACTCAGTATTTAGCATTAGACCACCAAAGACTCTGGTCTATCTATTGACTCACTTTAAAATGTGTTCCTATAAAAATGCAACCTGAGACAAAAGCCAGCGATTTTGAAACTGTAGGAGGAATCACCATCTACTCTTGGTGAAAGCTTTGAATTTTCTAATTTTATATTATAATTACTGTCATGCTGTCTGAGAGCAGAATTTTCAGTCTGTCTCACCTGAAATAACATCTTTCCCATTCAGCAGAACTAAAGATCATCTGAGTTTGAGTGCTAGCCTGGATGTACTGGATAAAAATTAAATTTTAAATTTCATACTCATTTTGCTTGTACGCACACAAAAAAGAAAAACCTGCTCCTTGGCTCTTAGCTCCAAGAAGCTGCAGAGTGACTCAGGCTTGTGATGAAATGTTTCTGCTGTGATGACAGCCCAAGAATGCTGTCTGCTCGATCAGGTCAGCTTTGGAATTCAGAGCACTTTCCTTTTGCTTATGTCCATGAACTTGACAGGAGCGTCGTCCAGCAGGAAAAAAATACAGATATTTTTATGATATGCCACTCGTTTCAAGTTTCTTCTTGCAGTTGCTCAGTCACTTGTTTTCTTCGATGTTATTTAAACTCTGTGAGACTGAAGAGCCTTCTTGCTATCTGAGAAATCACTACCAGGTTTCCCAATAATTCTCTGGATTCTTGACGTGTGTCTTCAGCTTATTCTTCCTTGAGCAAAACATAATTTTAAATATTTTTGGTGGCTAAAGCCAGACTGGGTCATTACGATAATTTGTTCCAGCTGTTGTAACATGAGCCAAAGAAACTTGCCCAGGAGCTTCTGTTTCTGTCCAAAGTATGTCTTTAAGGACATAACATCCTAGCCTTTTATTTAGCTGTGTGTTACTCTGGTTGCTTCACACACTGCTCCTGATTCTCAGGAGGAGAATTCCTATTTCACACCACATAGGGGAGCTCCCTTTAGATGATTTGTTATGACATCTTTCGAATGTTTGGTAGGAGTTGGTTTGTTGTTTGTTTGTTTTTACTTTTAAATGTGAATTCTGCATTAGAGTATTGTGCAATACCATTTTAGTATGCAAGGACAACTGAACTTTGTAAAACTATATGGCCTTGCTTTGATTTGGGAGAACCTAAGCATCAGGAACTCTCATAGATGGCTACTTCAGACACAATCTGTCCTATATCTCCAAAGGAACTTGATTTTTAGTAGTTTAGTATTTTGAGAACTTTCTCTCTCTCTCTGACATACTGCTTTAACAAGTAGTTCAATGGTTCCATTCTCATATCTTTCTTTTGATCAGATTTTTATCCTGTCTTCTTGCTGTTTGTTTGGATATGATATATATTTTGTCTTTTGGATACAGCACATGTTGCTATTAATACGTATGTGTATGTATCTGCATATACTGTGTATAAGCATACAAATTGGATAATAAACTTGCACAAATAAAATGAACAAATATGCTTCTTTTTTAAAAGGCATCTTTTATGTATATGGAGATGAAAAGTTATCTAGCATCACCTAATTTTCAGTACTTGTTTCCAGCACTGTTTTCAAAGCCTATATAAAAAATCATAAATCAAGTTTTTCTGACAAAATATTCATTAGTTTTGAAAAAATGATGTAAAAAATTAATTCAGACAAAAATATGAAATTACATAGAAAGTATATAACCTTATATTTCTAATCTGTGAATTTAACTACTTCCTAACTTTAAAATTCAACTTCTATACTAATTGACATCCAAAAGATACCTACCAGTGCTAGGTAAGCTGTAGCAAAACTTTGTAAAAATTCTATTTAATATACTTATCTGCAAATTCAAAAGATAGAGGAGCATTTTTTCCTTATCAAAGGAGGAACATTCCTTGAACTATTCTTGAGATTTTACTCTTAGGTGCATCAAAATCTTTGCTTTTTCAAGTATTTTCTTTTCTCTTTTCCAAAACAGTTTTAAACAATATAAACATCTTTTGAAAATTATTAATTTATTGCTTTTATGTATAGAGCTCAGTTAACTCATTCGTTCTGCTTCAGAACAGGGTTGTTCCCAAAAGCGAAATTCCAAGTAGTTTCAAAACTATTTCAGGCTCTCTCCACTAAAACTCATCTCCTTTGCAAGTGATGGGGAGCAGAATGACAGACTGTACTGTTCACCAGAGCAAACATCTAGACTGGCCCCCTGCGTCTTGAAGTAGAGTCTGTTGGATCCTGACTTTGTCTATATTGACAAAAGTCCTGCCCTTCTCAAAGGTTTTCTATTAGGATCATCTGCTAAATTAGTCTGAAGTGCATCTTTCAAGCTGGAAAAATAGTTTAAACAGGAAAGGCTAAGGTAGAAATAAGGCTGTGGCAGCAAATACAAGTCAACAAAGGAATGCTGTCAAGCCTGGCAGGCCCAAAGCCTACATGACCTACATGAAGCATTTCACAGTGTTTCTATTGACAGATGCATGACTGAACCTTGCATCTGGCAAGCTCTGCTGAGAGACACCAAAACAGCTTCTTTTTTTTTTTTTTTTTGTTGTCCAGGAATGTGGATATAAAACCCTTTCTGTGACTTGCCAAATGCATACAAATAAATTTGGGATGCCAGTTTCTATTTGAGACCACGGTAGCATGTTGTATTTTTCCTCTGACTGTCATTTTAACTCTTAACAAGTGCTACATCACATCTTCCCTTGCTAATGTCTAGCTGACCCCGTTAGATTTGTTGTTCTTCCATTTGAGTTATTGGGAGGTTGCCTCTTCTCTAGCAGCTGCAGCTTTACAGGAGGATGCTCCTCAGCATATTTCATGCCTCTGGCCAGCTACACAAAGCAAATTCTGCTTTTTGGTATTTGGGCGTCTGAGCACATTGGACATGTCTGTACAGCTGGCACCAGACTCCTGCACTTCTGCAGAAGCCAGCTGGATGTGAAGCAGGCCTCGACTGGAAGCTACGTGATCATCTTAGAGTGGTACAGCACCTGAGCAGTGATACATGTATTAGTGAGGGGACATCCATGCTAATGCAGCTGCTTCCAGGCCACCACAGCTTTGTACACAGCCAGCCCAAGGGGTAAGCAGAGTCTGGTTGCACCTGCCTGTGTAGGTGTCTGTGCTGTGTCCAACAGATGATGTAGAACTGCCAGTTCTGGTCACCTAAAAATAAATTATCAAATTACAGCAAAAAGAAATAGTTGTACTGTTACAGAATACAAGAAGAGTGGAAAAGGAATGCTGCTGGAAAGGGAAAAGATCCCTTTCTTTTGCACCAAACTATTTCCATCAAAATGCCAGAGCATACAGAACGGGGAATTGGCAGGAGCCTCCTCCACGCAGCAGTTCTCTGTTGGACACTTAGGGGAAAGCGGCTTTGGAGCTGGATGAGTGTGGAGGCTGGAAATCCTATTGTGTGTGCTTATGATTTTGAACAGAACAACTTCTTTGTTCTGAACTGCAAAATATTGTAGTTGGTATGTGGCAAATGGTAAGGTTTGTAACAAATGTGCATAACCGATCATGGAGTGTGCTGTGAAGCAGCGGATCCAGAGAGAGCAGCTTTAGTGTCTGTTACACTGCGTTCCTAGAACTTCACTTGGTGATTGAGTGATTTTAAAGAAAGTGAAAGATAAATACTTCCACTCCGGTTGGAAAAGCAGATGTTTTCCTTTTAGCAGAGAACATCTGTTGTAGTTAAACTTATATATGAAATATTTTTTTCTGAGAAATCAGAGCTACTGCAGTTTTTACGAATAGTAAAGACTGAAAAGAGGACAAGAGTCCTTATGAATTAAAGATGTAGAAAATAAATGCTTCCTTTGTATCAACAGAGATTTTAACACAGCCTCCATGACTCACATAGATTAAAAAAACCAAAACCAAACAAAAACCTAAAACAAAACAAAAAAACCCCCCACAGCCTCATCCCCAAGAAGAACTCTAGAGCTGTTGTCTTTCCTCATTTTAAATAGATGTAGTTTGTGTTCGTATTCTGGAAATGTAGGTATATCAAAAGCCCTGCTTTACACACTAGACAATGTGAACAGCTAAATATTTGTGTAAGTGACATTAGGTAGCATTAGTCTTTGTCTCCTAAAAAGGCTAGTCCAGATAATAGTATAAGAGCCACCTTCTTTAGCTCAAAAGTTGACTCATGCTTTTAGTTACTGATTCAGCTGAACAAGTTCTGCTTACAGCACACGAACAGCCCCACATAGTTGCACAAACTGCTCACATGATTCACAGAACAATTATGGTTTTGGTTAGTATGGTCGTGCCTTTTTTGACTCCATAAAGAAGGTCAGGAGTCACAGAAGACAGTTTAATTTATCTTTTAAAAATGTTTGATGCTGCACTGATAGAAGCAGTATTTTGGGGCTGATGTACAACAGGAGGAGCCTCCAAATGTGGGTTAAGAGAAGTAGTATCTACTATTGCATCAGCCAGCGCTATTATAAGAGACAAATGTGAGACTCAATGGCGAATTTGATGAGACTTTAAAAAAAACCCTAACTAAATCCAAGCTAATAAGTCCTGAAACTTTTTTATGTTGTCTAGCTGTCGAGGTTAGATAAATAGGTATAGTCATACATCAAAATATGTGGAGGAGCGGGAAACACTATAAATATGCCTTGTTTGAGGACCAACCACAGCTTTGATACTTACAGTGCTGACTGCAGCTAGGTGTTTTGTACTAGCCTGACTTAATTCAGCAGAGTATGGATTTGCCCAAAGTAGGTATTGATTATTTTTTTAAAAAAAAAACGAAGTGTTCAAATTGTTTAGTGCTGCTACAACTTAATACCTAGTTCAATCTATGAATTTCCAGTACCACTATGCGTAATTTTAACCCTGTCATGGATTAGTTAAAGCTTCCAAAACAGCACATGGGAAAAGTAGAATGTTAATTTACAGTGCTACTAACACAATGTTAGAAATGAGCTGTTATGCCCTGAAAGAGCAACGGAAGCAGTTATATGCAAGATGTGATTGTTTTTATGTAAATGGAGATAAAAGTGACACGGTTGATGAAGTGAGCTGTTGGAAAATGTCAGTAACTAAATTCCCTCTGTCCCTCACAAATGGAAAGAAATCTCAATAATGTTTTAAAATCTGAATTTCTTTTTAAAAAGCACTTTTCATTCAAAAAAACTTTGTTGGGAAAACTTTGTAATATGTTTTTCCCCGAGACTTTTTCTTCTAAATATTATTGTGAAAAGCTGGGAAGTTTGTGGCTCAGTTTCGTTATTTCATATGGTCTTCATTTTCTCTTACTAAAAACAAATTAAATTTTGTATGTATGCTTGTGTGTGTGTGTGTGTGTGTATTTATAGTGAGAGAGAGAGAAAGGAGGGCAACCTTCAACCTGGAAAAGGTAACAGAAGACTAAGAAATATTTTCCCATCACTAATTTAGCCATTCCAACTTAGTTATGGATAGTCAGCTAGTAAATTTCTCTTTCCAAACTGGCCTTTGCTCATGAAACACAAAATGTTTACTTTGGCTGCAGGAGCCTTAGGCAGATGTGGTACAAGAGGCCGACAGTGCCAAGTTAGTTGAAAGGTCTATTAAAACATTTTAAAGTGGTCAAGGAGGAACAGTGCTACTTATTTATTTGAACTCAAAGTATTAAAATATGGAACTGCTTTTTGTGGTAGTAGAGAAAGCATATTTTTTCCTAGTTGAGAATGTAAGATACCATTGGCAGATGGCTGTTGATTATTTGTAGACTTACAAGAAATCATAATCTCCCATTATAAGTAGAACTATGTGAACCTATCCTCTTCTATAGACTATTTTGTTTACTTAGCTCGTGAAAAAAAAAGAGTAAAATTCATATTAACACAGAGAATGGAGGAAATATTTAAATTATTAGCAGTGGTTTAAGTTTAGTCTGGGAGGATGCTGTTTTTTCCAAAGCTAGAATGCAGGTTTTTTTTGTTTTTGGTTGCCTGAGGACTGAAGTCCACAAGTAACGGCAGGCCAGCTGTTCTGCGAATAGCTTTTAATTTGTAATGCTTAATGCATAAATTGGTATTTTTTCATTGCATTTGGAGTTTCAACTTAGATTTTTTAAAATGATGTTATGAAATACAGAAATTTGTGAATTCCACAAAACACCTTATCAAGAGAAACATGGCACATGTCTGTCTAAAACTGATTAGCATAGTTTGCCTCTCCTATTACTTCTTCCTTTGCACATCTTTGTCACTGTTATGTACATTCCATCTTTTCTTAGTCTTTTTGTTTTTGTTTTCCTCATTTCATTCAGATTGTAATTTTTTTTCTTGTCAGCAACATATTTTATTATAGCCTTTTTGAAAAAATCTATATTTATTTTTCTCATTTCCTATTTGTAAAAATATTTCTATGTGGTATCAGATAATTACATATGTATATGATTGTATTGTCAGTTCATGTATGCCAAAGGGTAAAATGGAAACAAGCCGTATCTCTTGTAATCCATTTGGCTACATAGAACTAAATGAAAATAGCACCTTGTTGGAATTGTTTGTTGAGCACTTTTATGTCATTATTGTAGATATGAGAAGTCTGCTACTGTCTTCCATTGGTTTTAATTGTCGAAGGTTTATGTGTAATGGACAAGAGACATTATATTTTGATGAAAGCAGGATTAACCCTTTTCCAGAAGCGGAAGAGCAATGTGGTTGTGAGAGAGAATAACCAATATGAAATTTTGCTTTAAGCTGGTTCATCATAACAATAACATTTCTCTGCATGACTTTCTGAACAACTTTATGTCAAATTCCTTATTTCAGTAGGACAGAGGAACTGCACAAAGGTATGTAGTGGACTGAGAATTCCATGGTCGAAAAGAATCTCTTGCTTATCGCAGGACTCCCCGGCCATCCTATCAAAGCAGCTTCAGCACCCTCCAGTAGCATTTGTATATTCATGTTCAGTATACAAATTATTCTTGATATTCCTTTACATTATGTTTTCTTGTTATAGTAAGAGAAGTGAACTGTTCATACACAGGTCACCACAGGTGACAAACACTTCAAGGTTTGTCATCCTGCCTCCAAACTAGAAATCTCTCTTAAAGGAAAAAGTGTTTGTAAAGAACAAAAACAATACATACTTGAGAGCTAAAAGTATTCTTATTTTTCTATTTAAAACTAAAGGTGTCACTGAGTAATTCCGACAGGTATAACGTTATGATTACCTTTAATAACTCAGCCTACAACTTCATATGTGTTTTACTACAAGAGTTTAAGTGTTCAGTCTAGCACAGAAAATGTCATCTGCATGGGACAGGAGACACTGTATTTAAAAAATTTACCCCTTGACTATTGGAGTACCAGCTTCTTGCCCTTTTATTTCCTATTAGTGCCTATTTTTATGAGTAGTACTAATTGCATTTAGGTGTAAGGATGGCAAAAGGAGGCTTTCAGTTTACATTGTAGTAGTGTAATCTGTTTCACACACGAAAAACCCTCTTTAATAAGAAAAAAACAGAAGGCAAAGGAAGTAATATCTTCAGCATTTGTGGCATTTGCAAGTTACTTTCTGTATTTTAAGTGTGTTCCAGCTCTTTTTCTTTGTAATATAATGTTGCTTCCTAATTTCATAACTTTCAAGTTAATTTTTGACCTAACAAGTGATTGGAATTAACCTAAGAAAACTAACACTAAGACACATTTTTGCAAAAGGTAACCTTAACATCTAAAATTCCAAGAGGAGAAGAACTTGATTCCAAATTTGACATCTGCCTCTTATTTTTAAGCAATGACTTCAGATAATTTCACATGTATTAACACAACATCTTTATCAAGTGCATTTTTTTTTTACCTCCTAAATTGTGTCCCCTACGTTTCTGCAAGGTATATACTTCTTTCTTACTCAGTAAACCCCCCCCACACCCCCCAAAGAGTCATAACCATTGGAATGATTTATGTGTGCTTCCAGAGGTAGGTACGTGGAGGTTCACATTTTATGAGTAATACATACTACTGTGGTCTGTTAATTCAAAGCAATTGGAAGCAGAAGGATAAGCCACCAGCATATGAATAGAGTCCAACGCACAACACTAACTGCCGTTCCTTTGTTTCTGTGCTTTAACGCTGAAACATGCCATGTAATGAATTACCTTGCATCAAAACAGCAATGTGTGAGTATGTGCTGCCTAGTAGCCTGTGGTAAATGTGAAATTATGAGAGTAATTTTAGTCTTTATGGGCTAAGCCAAAGTTTCACAGCTGAGCCCATCTAGTGGGCTGCTGCCACCAAAAGGTCAGCTCCTCTGCCCTAGCTCTGTCCTCTTCTTCCCCTCCTATGCTCTCCTCGTTCCCTTAGGCCATTTGTGGTGATTGTCAGGTTCTTCTGGGACTTGCTTTAGCTGAGATAGCTACAACTAAATACTTATTTGCTGGTTTAGTTTTCTCCCATTTTAGAAAATTAAAGAGCATTACAGAGATGTTTCATCAGCATTGGATTGAAGGAATGAGTAGAGGAGGAACAGGTCCATCAATCACTTAGCGTGTTTCATAGCCTGTGTTTTTAATTCAGGTCTTTGGCTCTGTCCACGAGCACAATAGATAGTTACTACAGTTTAACTGAGTGGTGTGATTTTTATTTTTTTTTAAACCTGCATCTTGCATGTAAAACAGCCATTTGTTCCCTTATATGGTTAGAAGCAAACTGAAGTCCTGAAAATGAGCTATGTTGCAATTTATTTTTTATAACTTTAAAAAGTGGATTATATCAGTGCACTTTAGGTATTTGAAATCCTGTTGGATTACTTAGTACTTTGGAACATCTGAAGTTAAAATGTAATGTTCTGCAGGAAATCAAGCCACTCTGGGTTCAGATCTGTGATGGCCAGTAATTTCAAACTGCTTCATACTGGAAAACAAGACTGGAGAGAAGTGTATGCTGGAGGAATGAGTCTAGTGCTTGGCTGGTCCAGCTCCTCTCTTTCCCTGTACATCCATGACTGCATACAGCCACCACAGCAGCATCTGAACAAATTGGATAGCCAGTCCTCCTGTGCAGATGTGCAGGAGTCTGGGATGTGGCCACCCTCTTGCCCATACCGACAGGTTGATCAGAGCTAGTTGCAGGCAGCTGCAGGTGGACCACGCTGGTGGGCTCCATTGGATGCAGCAGCGTAGCGGCCGAGCACTGAGGCTGGATTCCTCTTGTGTGCGGTTCATGCCACGGCAGGGGAGTAGGCCAAGATGTGACCTTATCCTGCACTAGAGACTGCAGAAGTTCCAAACTTTGTAGTATTAAGGAGAGCTGTTTCTTAGTTAAATCAATTTTCTAAACCTGTCACGAGAACCTATTAATCTAAATAGAGTGTGAGTGAAACCAGGAAACTTTCCTAAGTACAAGACTTTTATATATACTTTTATATAAAACTTGGATGCAAAACTTACTATTTGACATTCTGTAACTTTAGGTTATGTGTTGAAACAATTCTGAAAGGTATAGGCAAAAGATTAGAATATAATAGGCATCTGGTTTGATAACTAGCAAATATAGATGTGCCTCTTGCTACTATTTGATATGTTCTGCGTGTTAAGACCTATGTCTTGTATAATTCAAATATAAAAGTAGACTCCCTGAAGTTAAATTAATTATTCTGAATCCCATACTTCTAAGTATTTTATTTAATTTTTCATTCCTGCCTTTAAACTCATGACATTTGCTTTACTGCAAAATTGTTACCATTTTCCATGCCTGTCCTTGACAAAGATGGACTGTGCTGTTCCAAGGGAAATGGAATGAGGTCACCTTATGGAAATGTTTGTCATAATAAACATCATAGGAGGAGAGAGTAAAAATGGAGCATAGAAGTCACATAACAAAAATTGTCAGCTGTTGGCAACAGCTGAGAGGCGTCAAAGGAAACATGTGGCATCAGGAAAGTGTGCAAGAGGAAAAGGAGAGAGCAATGCAAAAGGAGGTGGAGTGGAAAGCTGGAAGTGAGTTCCCATTGTTCAAAAAGGATAGCACAGCAGCTTTGCATACCCCAGCAATGGGGGAAGGTCAACATCTGTGTACTCACTGAGACACAGACAACACGTTTAGGTCTGTATTTAAAACCGCATGTGGGCTGTGGATGATCCTACAAAGAAACGGTAAAAAGGCAATGAAGTACTATGTCAGGCAAGTGTCCCTGCCGCCCAGTATGCTAAATTACAATAGTCCTAAGCAGATGCTTGGGAAAGAGGAGGAACAGGGTAGGGTATCCTAAAAGATGAAAAGGTCAAAAAGCTGTACAATTTTAATTTCATGTTTCTTGGGATTTCAGTCACTGTTTTTTAATACTTGGAGATTACAATACTTCTGTGTCTAAGTACACCTATCATGCTGTCTCCTTTTTATTTCCTGATGAAAATTTAGTTTCTTGGTATGTCTGGATTTTGTTTTTAAAAAATTAAAGATAATTTTTAGATAATAAATATTATCTCCTCTAAACATTTTTCATGTCTTAGATTTTGAAAATGGGGACACTTTTGCTTTTTCTACCAGAAAAAAGGAAGTTAACCAGTTTAATTTCAGCAAAGTATTGTGTCTTTTCCTTCACAGCTTTTTGAAAAGAACCAGATACTTGGGTAACAGTAGTGCTTATGTGCTAATAAGGATTTAATAGTCTTATTTCAGTTACATAGATTATACTTAGACAACCTTGACCAAATGGATTGTTGTTTTCCTCTGTTTCATAAAATAGGGTACGATTCTTATGTACTGCTCATTTTGAGAACACAGTAAGCTATCGATCACTGTATTCATCCAGACCCCGATGTAAGAGCGCCTGTCACTTGCTGTGTATTATATTTGCACATACACTGGCATCTGCAGAGTGGCCTAATGGAGGATTATGACGTTCGTTAACACCATCCAACTGGGTGGCTGTCCTAAAAATAACCAGATAATACTACTCAAGGTAATGCGCCAAGCACATTGACTGCAACCACTTCCTTCTACGCTTCCTTATAAACACGAAGCTATCATCTAAGATAAAGATGAGTCACATTGTGTTCGTTTTGGTTCTTTATGCTTTAGAGTTGATCACGGCACGCAGTTTTGCTCTCCATGGCCTATTCAGTCGCTTAAAGAATCCAACATGTGCAGTCCTTTTCCTTTCACCTATTTGCCACATTATTGGGAAGACAACCTCTGTTATTCAAAGGATCCTTGTATTGTTTGATGCTGGGGTAGAGAGCTGTGAGCAGTGGCACTTGTGAAACATTACCCCTCAAAATTGCTACCTAATTGTATCCTGAGACTTAAGCAGATCCTGTCCTAATGGATCACTTAGTACAGGCCCAAAGCTTGTCTTTGCAAAAGGCAAAGTTAAAGATCTAGATATTTCCCACAACATTATCATTATTCTACTTTTTTCCTTTGTGTAACTTGCTGAGTAGAGTTCTTTGGGTTTGATTTTTTTTATACTATTTTCTTCTGAACCAATAATCAGTGGTGGTTTCTATGCTCCATATACGTATTAAGTGTTAGAGAAGGATAAATACTGAGCTAAAAGATAGCCTTAATAAGATTTAGCCAAATTCTTCTTCCTCTGTTTCATGTTCAGAAGTTGTTTTCAATAGGGTTTTTTTTATCTGAATTGTGTGCTATTTGTCCTTTCCCTTGTTTCTCAAAAACTATTTGGTGAGCGTATCTTGGAATCATTGTTAGGGCTGAGTTGTATCCCAGACACCACTACCACCAAAATCTACGTGACTGATTTTGCCATGAAAGACCTTAAGTGTGACTTCATATTTATTCTTGACCAAACTCTGTTCAGTTATTTATTTATTTATTTAATGTAAAGTGAATGTTGATAGCATCATCGTCGCTGGGCCATTGTGTGTGTGGTACCCATGGTCATCCTGTCCAGAGACAGGGGTCACCTGTGACAGGGCTTCATCTCTCTGGTGGGAGAGTGGAGGACTGTATCATGGCTGATGTGGGCCAGCCATGCCACCCAGACTGCAGGGGGGCAGATAATACTGGAAATTGTAAATGTAAAGTACTAATGTAGTATTTGCAAGTTGAATTATTTTTGTGTTCTGTAAAAATTTTCCAGGCTGCTACCAGTTTTTCAGTAATAGCACTTCTCATACCCCTAGAGTCAAGGCATGCAAAAAGTATTCTGGTGAAAGGAACGTTTAAAATGACCTTTTGTTATTCAAGAGGAATAATATTTGTAAAAGGTTGGTAAGTAACCTTTCCCTGAACTGTGTGATGAATGAGCGTGACAGTGGACTATTTCAAATGAAAATGAAATGTTTGAGAAGAGTAATTAAACTGTTGGGAGCTATGAGGAGGGTAAGGGAGTGAGTGTTTTCAGAGTATTAAAAGTTGAAGAAAAATCACTGATAAGTCAGTGAGGAAAGCAATCGTAGAATCATGTAGATTGTCTGAATTGGTTTAGTAAGCAACTAACCCTTTTCTCATCCCCCAAATAATTAACAAACAGTTCCATCCTTAATCTAATTTAAATTTGGCAAAATAAGACAAATTCATCAAACTTCTAGTAATCTTGGGGAAGAATTATGCAATATAATTATGCTTTGAATGTGACCCAGAAAATGACTTAATGCAAAAATAAATAGCTCTAATGCTGTTTCTTGGAAAGTATTAAAAATGAAAACTCAGCACTTGGAACTACTGATGCGATTGGTGATAAATAATACAACGTCCTGTGAGGAATTGCATGTGGGGCATTGATAAGTGATTTATAACTGAAAGATCAGGCTGAGTCTGCTGGAAAATGGTCATAATGAGGAAAAGGCTGGTGATCTGCAATATCCCATGTGCTTGCAGAAAGTCACTGAGCTTGAAGAGAAGCTGAAAAGCAATTCTGACACTGGAGGAGCCACAAATACGATTTTTTTTTGTTGTCAAAGTTACTCATACTTCTTATATTCTGTTGAAGTTCAAGTTGTCCCTGGTGCGAGATTTGCTTATCATGTTGGACAATCCAGAGCAGAGTATTTACATGAGCCATGACGGTAGTTTAATTGCTTTCAGTGAAACAGCTATGTTAGTTTGATCTTGCTATAAGCGATCTGCGAATCTATTGGCATTTTGAAATGTTGTTGATTAGGTAATCTTAGGGTATGCCTGTATTAGTAAATTGAGCTGCGCCAGGGTCCGGGCCCAGGCCCCAGCAGGCAAATTGTTAAACGCTCCCTTGTCCTCCCTGTGGCCCAAAGAGCTGCCATGCTCCCAGGCACGCTTCAGGAGTTGGGGGCTTGGCCAGCCTAGCAAATGATCCTACTAGGGGTTTGAATGAAACCTTTTTTATTCTTTTTTTTTAATGTATTTAACTTGTGTATGACCAGACTGTTCCAGTTGTGCTCGGGGCCAGAGAGCCTGAGCCTTCTTCCTGGCCTGAGACGTAGAGAGGGAACTACCAAAACACACCAGAATGTTCTGCAACCTGTTAAGCATACGTTGACACCAAGTATCAAGTACTTTAATGAAAACTGTAGTCATGTAAAAAAATATGTCCAAAACCTAACAATATTTGATAGAATAGTATTCATTTGGTGATTCCTAAATGTAGGCCATATAAGGTAAATTTTATGATGTCAATCCATTCCATAAATATATTAGAAAACATTATTCATAATATGCTCAGGTAATAGTGTGAAGTAAGTTGAAGGCACGGCAGAAGTTGTGTTGGTGACTTCCTACACCAAATTTGGGCCCTCCTGTATTAATCTATAACACAGTAACTCTGATAGGATTTTTCACTTAATTGAGATGGGTACTTTGAAAATTTTGCAGCTTAGTCTAACTGTGTCCGTAAAGTGGAGCTGTAATAATAGTTGGCACGGTGATGATCATCTAGAATCTGCATTGAAAGTTAATTTTTGTCCCTTCAAAATCCAGTTTTCAAGTCTTAAAACTTTTAAATAAAATAACACCAACACCACAATTGGTTACTGAGGGACCTAAAGTTCAAAGTATGATTATGGGGTAAAATTTATTCATTAAACATTGCTGGATAGACTGTGAAAAATAACTTAAACGTTTCCCCCTCTTTGGCCTAAAATAGCCAAATCAGTTCAGAGGAAATCTCAGAAGGTAGGGGGAAAAAAAAAAAGGCAGCAAAGAAACTTGTATGCCAGATATCCGCTCAAATCTTGTTTAAAGTAAAAAAAAAAAAAAAGACAGTTTTCAATGCAGTCTCAGTTTTATAGCTGTGATAAGCTGCTTCCAAAAAAACGATGGTCATTTTTGTGACCCTATTTTTACACTTTTTCATGAAGTATTTGTTTTCAATCTAATTTTTCAGCTCTTTTTGTGCAACTCATACTTATTTTGTTAAGCTCAAGCAGTTTTGTCTACTGCTATCTTAAGTGTTACAAAGCTGCTCTGGAATATTTTAAACAGAAGTCTTTTGAACACATAAGAAATATTCATTATTAGTAATTTGTGAAATCATCAGACTAGTAAAACTCTAACATAGAATTAATCTGGGAGACAAGTAGTATTTCTTTCAATTTCCTTAATGAGTAGGACAAAACCCCCATTCAAAATGCAGCCCCTTGGAAATGTGAGTGAAATAGAGCAGAAATAGTTTTCTGATTGTGTACGTTGCATGAAGGAATATTAAAAGCATTTGAAGGCACAGCTAAATCATCCTGCGGTTCAAGCACTGAATTTAACATGAGTGGAATACTTAGTGCTATTTTAACATTTTGTATCATTTCCCAAGGCTTGAATGGAATGTCTTTTTCAGACTTGCAGTAGTGTTTATTACTCAATTATTCAGTGCTTGCTAGTATAATCGTAAAATAGAAGCAAAAATCAGCTTATTTTATGAAGCATCTTGTTTTATATAATAAACATATTTTTCTGTTTAGAAAAGACTGTATTGGATTTTTTTCTTTAAAAACATTATGGTTGGGGAAGATTTGTAATTCCTATGTATTTTAATCATCCGTCTAGTTCCTTTTCAGTGTCCGACTACAGGAATTCATGTTTGTCCTACCTTTTAGTTGAATGAAAGCTGTCCCTCAATAGAGGGAGTGTCTGCTTGTCAGCTGTCACCGAAAGTCCCTGCTTTCTTAACTCAGAGACGCTCCTCTTGCAGCAGGCATGATTCACAGGAGTGCTCAGCAGGCATTTCTGAAGAGTTAGGAGAAGGCAGCCCTCTCATTGAAAAACTCTTTTTTGGTGGCTTTTGGACTTTTTAACTTATTGAAAAGCTGAGCTGAATCATATGCTGGCTACTGACTGACGGGTCTGCCTTCTGATTCAGTTCCAGGAGAGAATAATTTTTTGTTTCCCAGCAGAAAATGGTTCTGTATGAGAGGTGGAAGGGGACTGGGGATTCTTACTCATTTAGCCCCCATATTCTTATTTATCTGTGTTAAAGAGGAGCATGAAATTTATTTGACATGTCTCTCTAATGGGATGGGCTTTTTTGGAGAGTAGAAAACAAATTCCTTTATGTTCTGTAACCAATAAAAATTGCTTCTTAGGAGAAAAAGTCACAGCAGTTTCTCGTGTTTGTTACTCTATTCATATTCTTGTAGCAAAACTCAGATTACAGAAAGGGGAGGCAAGCTTCCTAGAAGATCTTGCAAATGCTTTAATGTCTGTTATCCATTTTTCTACTTCTGTGAATGTACGGGTCAGACACAATATCTGTGAATTCTTTCCAGATTAACGAATGATAGGTAAGTCCAAAGTATTAGTGTTTTCTGGAATCCAAGAGACTAATCTCAAACCAAGATCTTTTCTTCTTTTCCGTTACCACTTCTGAATCTATTAATTCAAGTGTTGGATTTGGACAATTTAAAAATTCCATCTTTTAAACTCTGGTTTCATGCCGCTTATAGTTCCATACTAGACTTTCAAAGATGACTATGCTGTGCTTGATTGAATCCATATTTTATCTCTTGTTTTCTTGTTTTTATCTTGTTTATACAAGGTATCTCTTATGCCGATACTTACATTCAGCATAAAGAGTTCTTTGTTATCAGAGGAAGAAAACCTTACTTTTGGAGTATGTTCGGTCATTGCCATAGCCCTTGAGAGAAGAAAAAAATAGTAGAAAATTAAGTATAGAATCTTGAAGATGACAGTGCAGGGTGTGAATTATCATATCCCTTGGTTGAGACAGATTCGTCTTTTTTACTGTCACAGTTTCATTTTGACATTTCTCTGATGTGATACTTGTAACTACATCTTAAGAGTGCTTCTTAAAAACCATTAGAATTACATTATTGTGCTATTTCAAAATGCAATATCAGAAAGGCTATATACTTCTATTACTTTGTATAGACAACTCTAATTGTCATATTCCATGCACCTTAGTTTCAGAGATAATATCAAACCATTTTTTAAAATTTAGTGCAAAATACTTCAGAATTTAGAAATCAATATTATAATCTACTTCATGGCCTTCAATTTTATCTGCAACAATATGGGAAATACTTTTTACTTCTGATTCTTTTCTGCATGTAGC
>VZSC01018904.1:442498-520305 GCA_013398225.1 Steatornis caripensis
CCAAAATCTTGTGAGACTAGTTTGTCTACAGCTTTTGATCCTGCTACATGGAATGTCTTCTTTGAGAGCTGCTTATCTACCTGATTAATTTCAATTTAATATCAGTCTGCTGTAAGGATGAGCAAGTTTCTGAGATAATATTAACTTCACATTCAAATTGTAAGTCAGTTATGGCTCTAAACCTGAAGTGAAAATGATTTGGCTGAAAATTTTACTTCAATGCCGTGGAGAAGACTAAGTGGGAATGTCGGTGTTAGGGCATTGCTGCTCTGGAGGCAGTGATCCCTCACATTTCTATGGCATTTTTCACAATGACTCCGGGATAGACAAGCTTTTCGCTGAACTGCAGAAATCCTCTACATTTAGAGGCACAAGGCTGTCACCTGGCACATCTCTTTCCAGGTGATCATTCATTTTTCACTGTACCTTTTATCATCCTTCAGGGACTGAGGGCTTGACATGCAGAAGGGCACAACAGAATAGCATAGTACGCGTGAACGGGATTTGTGTTTATAAATAAGTTTAGAAGAAAGAAAGAATATGTCAAGGAAAGGGGCACCCAGAATTAGTAGATATACATGCCACAGAATCTCTCTGCTTCAGAGAACTGGGTATTCTTGTAGGATGGAGATAACAAAATACCAGTATCTCATAGGAATCTGATGAATGTTCATAAATGTTTGTAAAACTCTCAGATGCCTTGATGGGTGGTAATGCTGGCAGTCATAAGAAAGCCAATATTAATAGATTTGTGTGCAAAGTATATGCACGTAAAAAGCATATAGAAATTGGGTAGTGAGCCTGACACAAGGGAAAAATGAAACTGCATGGTTATGAAGTACAAGGAACAGAATATTATTTTTCTGGAACTTCAGTCTCGGCTGTTTGCTTCACATAATGGATGCATGCCTTGATTTTTGTGACAGATCTTACAACGAAAGTGACATTTCCTGTCCTGTATTTATTGGGCTGGTCCTTTAACATGTATCTGAGTTTCCTTAATGCATCCCTTCAAGTTCACAATTTAGGATGGCAGTATCTATAGTCCAGAGTGGTAAGTGCTGCAGGAATGTTGAGAAAGACAGGAATTGACAGCAGGTCAGCTATTGATTTCCATAAAATAGTTTCTGTATATGTGCCTGAATTCAGCCTTTGTCAGTCTGGATTTTTTTTTGAGTTGAGTATGCTTGTACCTTGGCCTTTCACCCATCCCTGCTGGTTAGTTAACATGGCTGGCATGAGGACAGGATAAACCGTCATTCCTTTGCTTCGATCATTGCTTCTTCTTCTCTCCCTTCATATTTTCATAGTCCCACTTTCCCATGTCTGTTCCTTAAAAATTTCCACCCTAGTTGTCTTCAAGATTTGTCATTTCTTGGGAGACTCTTTTGTTCCTCTCCAGAATACCAAGGTAGCTGAGAACTGAGAAGCTGATTGCTCTCAGCTGTGGCTGCTTCTCCACTGGGAGAAGGAATTGCAGGCAAGGTCCTCTTCATGCTAAGGAGACTTGGAACAGGGTGCGTTGAGTTTCTAGGCAGGAATAATGAATTATGTAATCCTGCTGGCACAGAAGCCCTATGTGGGAATAGCAAATGCATAGGAAAGATGGAATCTTTGAAGAATTTTACTGCCTAAATCCATAATGCAAATTTCAGAAGTGTGTATTTTAGATTGTTACTGAAATGTAAAAACAGAGCACTTTTTAACACCAGGAGACAGCCTGTGCCATTACATAAATTTCAAGGTCCTATATTATAAAAAGTAAGAGTTTCTTATTAGTATGATTTTTAGCTGGTGGTGGTTGTTATCATTCTATGTAAAACAACTTTTTCTTGTGCTTTGCATTCATCACAGTGGCCAAACCATTTTCCTGAAACTCTCTATAAATAATTTTTTTTCAAAAGGGAGAGAAATTGATCGTGATACAGCTATCTGGTGTGGAAATTCTGGACTGGCTGCTAGAAGTTTAGCAGTCACTCAGTTTAGGAGTGGAAATGCCAACTCACCCTAGCTGTAGATACAATGCTTTATCTATAGATTCATTCTTTTCATGCCTTTTTCACAGCAAAGGAAATCCTTGAAGGACAAATATTTTTAATCCTGTTTACAAATCTTGTTCTGAATGTAAACAGGCCTGGGTTCTTGTCTTAAATTACTTGTCATTGCAATACCTGTAATACTGGAAAACACTTCCAAACTCAAATCATTGATACAAGCTGACTTCATTGCAGTAAATCCNCCACCCTAGCTGTAGTTACAATGCTTTATCTATAGATTCGTTCTTTTCATGCCTTTTTCACAGCAAAGGAAATCCTTGAAGGACAAATATTTTTAATCCTGTTTACAAATCTTGTTCTGAATGTAAACAGACCTGGGTTCTTGTCTTAAATTACTTGTCATTGCAATACCTGTAATACTGGAAAACACTTCCAAACTCAAATCATTGATACAAGCTGACTTCATTGCAGTAAATCCTGCATACAGCAAAGTGTATTTTAGCAATCACAGCTATATGACTTTTTAATAGGCTTTTACTTATCTTAAATCAAATGATGTTGTCATGAACACTGTAGTCGCATATTTCTTTTCTCAATTCGTACTCTACTTGACATTTAACCACACATTTTCTTTGCTGTTCTAATTTAAATATATCATTAGACCTTTTGACCAATGTGAAATCAGTGCCATAAAACAAATACACACACACACAGAGTCACTGTTCAATTCTAATNTGATGTTGTCATGAACACTATAGTCGCATATTTCTTTTCTCAATTCGTACTCTACTTGACATTTAACCACACATTTTCTTTGCTGTTCTAATTTAAATATATCATTAGACCTTTTGACCAATGTGAAATCAGTGCCATAAAACAAATACACACACACACAGAGTCACTGTTCAATTCTAATTGAACATTGCTTCTTTACTCTGAATACCTAGTTACTAACCCTATTATAATGGATTTCATGGATGTTAGTTTTGTTTCCATTAGAGCTGTAGAGAGGTCAGACTCTGCTTCTTGTTGTAGAATTCTGGGTATTATCTGAGTCGTATTGGACTGGACAATGAACTTTGCATTCAAAGTGAAATTTTGATTTGATTTGTTGACACATTGATACATGCTTTTGTACATCTTCAAACTTGATTTCTGTAATTCATTCTTTTAGACAGGAATCATAATACAATTTTCAACATGTAAATTATATATCAGTGTAAAACACTTCAATTGACTATTGAGATGTTTTGTTACTAGATACATTGGTTATTATTCTTTGTTAATGACATTAAATAACACGTGGCTGTATCTCAGTTTTCAATAGCTGGGAATATATTTAGAGTTGGTGTGGTTTTTTTCCCCAGCTAAGCATAAGTACATAGGATCCAATTCTGCTGTAGTGGAACAAACAAATAAATAATCATAATCCATTGGATTTTAGTTGCTAAGGAGGAATAACCTGAGGAAGAACGTGCTTAACTGAAATTGAGATGATGTAGAGCTGTAGCTTCCTTTAGCTATTGACTGTAATTCTGATGGAGACTGAGAGGTGTTCACTAAAGGTCTTACTCTATTTAAGCAGAATCTCTTTTGTTTCATGGTCTCCAGCTCTTACTTTGTTTTCTGTGAAACTTTCTACCCAGTTTCTGGAGGCAGAAAAAGAGCTGTTGAAATCAAATCATCATGCAAAACAAGCAGACAGTGGCCAAAAAACTGTGAGGCTGGGTACCATTGATCTAAAAGACTTGGTTTAGTTCAAGTAGATAAGCATTGTGTTTGTAAGAAGAGTGGTTTTCACTTTTTCTGTATTATGGTTTATACATTTTCTTTTTCCTGTCTCTTGATTAAAGCCTTCTCAATTTTCTTTTTTTTTATACAAATGTTGATTATGATTATAAATGTATTTCATCCAAAGCATGTTATTTTGGGAACTTTGAATATGTACAAATTATCTTTCTTCATTTAGTTTTCATCTTTCATTAGAGATCACTCTGCTTGCTTTAAGATCTGCCTAAGAAAGCTTTGAATACATTTCTACTTGGAAAGGAGAAATTGGTAGTATTTCAGTTTTTAGTTTGAATTTTTCCGAGCCCGGAGTGCCAATAAATATTATGAAATGTAAGAATAAAAAAACAGGAAATAAAAACAGGAGCTGACAAAGTTCCTCACAGTTTTGGCCCCTTATAGTGTTTGACCTCTTTCATTTAGAAAGGCATTTAATCATTATAATTTACTTCCAAAAAATGCTTAAATACAGATGTCAAAAGATGTTCTATAAATGGGATTTGTGATTTAATTTTTTAATACTGAAAATTAAAAGATAGCTCAAGCAAAAGGTGCAAGTGATATACCATGATATGTGACAAACTGAATGATTTAGGAGACTGGTGATGAACTAATTTCTAATTTGAATTTACCTGTCAGATAGTGACTGAAAACAAGTGTCATCTGATAACAACTTTTCATTAATCCATTACTCTTATTTCAAGTTATTTGAAGTCTTGACCTTATAATAGGTACAGCCTGATACAAGCATTTTCCTTCTGTTACTATCAACATGTCTTAATGGGAGTTTCCATTTTTCAGTGATTGTACTGCTGACGGCACAGAGCTAATGCCAGAAGACGCTGCTATTTCTGTGCTGTGTCATAAAAATCATAAAGTCATGACCTATAGTCATGCACGTGAAATTGCATAACTGTATAGGAATACATATAGTATATAGCAATAGTCCCATCAGTCCTTATGACTTCATAAGTTGCTGTAGACTAGGACAGACTACCTGTAACTAAGCACTAATGTATATAACAACCTTGTCCACTATAGAAAGGGAAAATTTCTTCCAGGAAATTTTGTTCATGCAGCAGCTTAGCTTGAAAGTGTAAGGATATAATTTTAACACATACATACAACGAAGTTCTTGATTAGATTCAAAATAGTAGCTGGTCTTGCTTATCTTCCCAGAAATTGCTGCAAATCAATGTTGCACACATCATACATCTTGCTTCATTTGGAATTTCTTGCTTTTGGTTTGTACTGGATCCTTTATGATGCCTGGTCTTAGATATTTTTCAAGTTGCAGGGTTTTTTAAAAAACAAATTAGACAAAGATTTGTCGGTTTCGGATTTTTATGGTTTCTAAATGCTCATTGAGTTTCAGTAGATGTTGATGTTACAAAACGTAAGAAATGTCTAATGTCTTATAAATCTAGAAAAATGCTGTTTCTTGCAAACAGTAAATCCAAATATATGCCTAAATCATCATAATTTTGAGGTCCAAATGTTATGTTACTGTGCTTGATACTCGTGTCTAAATAATGCAAATGGCAAGATTTGAGTTCTAGATGTGTTTTGATCTAGGTTGGGAGCGAGGATTGGTTTGGTTTGTTGGTTTTAATTTTTGTGTGGTGAAAAATCTTGAACTTCTCTAATGACAATACATATTTAGAGTTTATGGTCTGAAAGTTAGCAAGATTGCCTTGAGTCTTTAAAACAGTATAAGGGCACATTTTTTATATTAAGTGCAGTTTAATGATTTCATTTTGTTATAGCTACATTTGTGGAATCTTATCATAGAATCATAGACTCATAGAATGGTAGGGGTTGGAAGGGACCTCTAGAGATCATCTAGTCCAACCCCCCTGCTAAAGCAGGTTAGCCTAGAGCAGGTTGCACAGGAATGCATCCAGGCGGGTTTTGAATATCTCCAGAGAAGGAGACTCCACAACCTCTCTGGGCAGCCTGTTCCAGTGCTCTGTCACCCTCACAGTAAAGAAGTTCCTCCTCATGTTCAGGTGGAACTGCCTGTGTTCCAGTTTGTGCCCATTGCCCCTTGTCCTGTCGCTGGGCACCACTGAGAAGAGTCTGACCCCGTCCTCTTGACATCCACCCTTTAGATATTTGTGAGCATTGATCAGATCTCCTCTCAGCCTTCTCTTTTCCAGGCTGAACAGACCCAGCTCTCTCAGCCTTTCCTCATACGAGAGATGCTCCACTCCCCTAATCAACCTCGTGGCCCTCCGCTGGACTCTCTCCAGTAGTTCCCTGTCTCTCTTGAACTGGGGAGCCCAGAACTGCACACAGCACTCCAGATGCGGCCTCACCAGGGCAGAGTAGAGGGGAAGGATCACCTCCCTCGACCTGCTGGCCACACTCTTCTTAATGCACCCCAGGATGCCATTGGCCTTCCTGGCTGCAAGGGCACACTGCTGGCTCATGGTTTATGAATTAATTTCTTTGCTGCATACAATGTATTGCCATAAGAATTCTTTCTGCAACCAGGGGGTGGAAAGTCTTTGTGTAATTTATAAATCCACTTTTTAAATAGTTGCTTTCTCAGTTGATGATTATTGTAGTTTGGATGCTGATTAAGCCTTTGGTTGCAGGTTCTCCCTCATATCTCATCTTGCAGTCCAGTATTTTATGTAAACTATTAATGATTTTTCTATAATGTCTTTCATTTAGAGTGTCTAAGTGATTCCCAAGGAAACTAGAATGAAGGAAAATAAGACATTCATTGTCATCTCTTCTGCAGATACCAGAATTCTTTATTCTTCTCCTTTCTGTGTTACGTTGCTCTTGCTTAAGAGCTCATTTTTCCCTTTTCCTTTTGTTTCTTTTTCTTCATTAATTATACTTTGCATCATGCCTATTTACACCATCATGTGATAGACCAGCCAGACTACCTCTACAAGTTTTTTCACAAATGAATGTTCTTAAGTTATATGGATTTGTCTTTCACCCCTGCCATCAGATGTATGTATTTTAACTTGGTGTGGTACTCTTAGGTAGTATTCACTGATGGCCTATTCCTTCACAATAGTTTATTTTCTTTACACCGTTCAGAAAGGCAACGGAAGGCATGTTGAACCCCTATGGGGCACAGATGCCACATAATATGAATTATGTCACGTGGGTTTCACGGGTATTTGTTGTATTCCACTGAGCACAAGTAGGGACACTGCTGTTGATCCTGTGGAATATCGGTCTTGATTAGTAACCTCAAATAATATTAGCATATAAACTGAAAGTGTTTTTTGTGTACGTGTGTGTGACTTTCTCTGTGTTACCTCTGCTAGGACTTACCCAGGGACAATTCATATCCTTCCAGTTACAACTGCCATGTTCCAAGTCAGAACGCACCAAGACAAGCCTTGCACTATAGCAGAAACCGAGTAGATCAGGCTGTATCTTCAGGCTGTGTCTTATCCTTTTTGTACCAGCCAGGTGTTCTAAGCAACTTCCAAACACATTATTTGCTGTGGATTCCACTTCCTTGCTTTCCTTTCCTCAGCTTTCTCTTCACCTAAACAGAAAATACATTTGGTGCCGTTGTACCAAACCTTAGTAGATTTTCATGCGTGGTCCACATGGTAGTTCTTCTGTGGAACAAACTAACTCACTATTATCATTTTCTTCTTTCAATTTCGATGACAATACTGGTATAAATAAAACATCAGCCAAAAATCTGCTTTTAATCCAAAAACAAAATCCCTTTGCCAAACTTGTTATTGGAATAAAATCTGGTGTCCACAATCTTAATTCAGCTTCAGGTAATTATTTCAAGTAGATGGTATTTCATTCAAATACTTAAATATTTCTCAGCAGACTAACTTCAGTAGAGATTTTATCTTTCTTAGAAATTAAATTATGTACAATTTAAAGAATGTGTGTCTTCTGGATTTCCTTCTAGAAAACAGAGAAAAAACCTATATATATAAAATCATTAAAATAATTATGTCTTTGTCCTGTGTTTTATTCAGTAAGTCATTTCAGACTAGTTTTTATAGTTAGGCTGAAAAAATAGTATTTACAACTGCTTACTTTTTTTTCTTAAGAACAAAAATTAGTTCTTGAGCTGTTTTGCAGTAACCTTATCCCAGAGTTCTTATTTCCTTCAGATACACCCATCTCTCTTCAAACAAGCTCCAAGCTATAAATGCATAATAAATTCTACCTTGCAAAAATATTTTAGGTCCTTAGACACTCCTAGATCTTCTTAAAACTATTTAGTCTGGCCTAAGCAGCTTTTTATGGTTTTGTGCCACATAAAAATGCAAACTGATTCTGAAAAGATAAACAGATCTGGGAGAGGACAGTGTTGTGTTTAGGAATGAAAGAATATGCAACACATATCTGCAAGACATATCTGAAATGAGCAAAATAAAAGAAATGCACTCTTATCTTGGTGTGAGCATTACTTTTTGGCATCTTCAGTTGCAAAATTATAGAAATTACATGTAAGTAAGTTTGTTAAGAGGGAATGATACTGCAAAATGTTTCTGTCTACTTTAGTTAAAAATAACTTCCTTCTTGAAAAGTATGGTACTAACATGGGAAACTTTTCGCCCATTAAAATATACCTGCCTGGAGCTTGCCCTCCTGTTAATGAGCCAGAGTTTGTTTCATGATCACAGCTGCTGCTCCTGCTTTTGCAAAGCAAAAAACGAAAAGAAAATGTAAAAACTGTATTTAAAGCTCATTAGGAAAAGCTTTGTAATGAATACTACTCTGAATGCTAGGTGGCATATTACTGGTGTGAAATGAGGATGTCCTTAGCGCTCTGGAGCGGGAAGGCATGCCTGCCATCTGGCCTTCCTTCACATTAAAATGTCTCCTACTGTACCGTACGTAGCACTTGGATAATGAAAACATTGAGCGGGAACTTGTAAGTGCGATAAGCCTTTAACAGAGAAACAGACAAATGTACAAAAGCTGGAAGAGCAAGCGCTTGTCATCTCAGCAGAAGGCTCTGCGCACCTCTTGATCAGGCTGCTAGGCATCTTCTAGTGACGGCAAGAAGTACTTCCAGCCTGAGGGTCCCAGTGCCTCTTCCCAGGCAGATTTCCATAGAACAGTTGGCAGGTTCGGAATATGAATGCATTAACATTCGTACGCAACCTGGAAATTTCAGTGAGACTCTTCACAGACATACACAGACAGATAAGCAGGAGGAAAGAAAAGCACTTGGAGCTTGAAACTGGATTTGTCAATAGTAGAGATTTAAAGCTAAGGCTTCTTTCTTGTTCCCTTGATTAAGTTACTACATGATATTAAAGTGTTGTAAAACTAATTAGAAAATATAGACAGAAAGAAGATAGTAATGGCGTGAATAGTTCAGTCAGTTCCTTATTTTTCTATATATTTCTATTAAAATATGGAAACTGTATTTTGTTCTGAATGTATATGAAATACAAAGACATCAACACTTGCAGTGATTTTCTGCTCTCCTGGAGAGTTTATAGCTTTGCTTCAAAGATTAACCACAAAACCTTATTCACTTAGCATGTTACAACTAGGCTTCAACATACACCGTTAGTTCTGGCACAATTTTACAGGGGCTCTGTTTGAAAAGAAATTTTCTGTGCAAGATATACTTATTCAATAGCTAATGCATGTAGTTGCAAATAGAGACCCAACACTGAAGACTGACTGTCTATATAGGTTTGGATGTCTGCTTTGGATAAGATTACCCCTAACATAATATCCTTATGTCTTCGACATGAAAGAATGACACTGAAGCTTCATGTAAAGGATAGAGCAAGTGCACACTAAAGTCAGTCATCACCTCTTCAATCCTTACCATATTCATGTGATATACTTTTTTATTTATGTGTAGCTGGCAAGATAATGTGTAGTGTGGAAAGACAGTCAAGTTACTAAACATTAATGTCTATTGGTCTCTGAAAGTGCACTCTTCCTGCACATCTGTTTTTCAGGGAACCTCTGCCTGCTATTCTGCCATGCTTTGCAGTGTTTACTTTTCTTTATCACCATGTGTAGATGTCACATTTCTATACAATTTTGGCTTTAGGTCACAATTTCATTATTATACTGATCCTTATCTTGGCATCTTTTGAGATTGGCAGAGCAATCCTGGATGACAATATTTGAGTTCTGTTCTCCTATCTCTAAATGTTTAGCTTGACTTTCTAAGAAAACACATAAGGAGTCTATGTAGACAAAAGGGTATCTTTTGTGGGTGTCCTGGGGTAAATTGAAGACATTTAGGAAATTTCAAAGGAGTTTTAGAAGCTCAAATGTAATTAAGTTCCTAAAAATCTTCATTAGAATTGGTAACCAGATGAAGGAAAGAAATCTGGTTTACTACCTTTTATGTAAGCTCATTTGCTGACAAGCTCTAGGAAATCCACATAGGGGAGAGACCATATGCTCTCCAGCTAAAATTCAGACTCAGCCTATGCAACAGAAAACCACAGGGTCATCAGATGCCCTTGTTTTGATTATGCAAGCAAAATTCCAGATGTATGGAGCCGGGTGGCAATAAGCATGTAAGGGATACACGGCCACAATGCTCTGAGTATGGAAAATGCTTTCTTGCATGAAAGCAGTACTTCAGACTGTAGTTAGAGCTAATAGGCCATGTACCTACAGCTGCCCTATAACTCTGACTACACAGTGTTAGTGCATCTCAACACAGTGCAAGATCCCTGATAAAGACAGAAACTAAGTTAACATTTAGGGTTTTTATGATCAGGTGGAAATAGTTTGTAGAACAGTACAGCTAAAATAATTAATTTTAAGGTTTATATATCCCTGTGAATAATGTAATTTATATTCCTGAGTTTGTTGGACTTTGTTTGCTAAGACACAGCACAGAAAAATCAAGAGATGTCTTGATTTTGTTTGTATTTTTTGTTTTGCAGAAGGCTTATTGCGTGATTTTGGATAAGCCACTTAAACTTTTCATTTTTGCATTTCCCTTATAAAATCAAGATACTACATGTTTGCTTCAAAGGATTTTTCAAAGATGCATGAAAGAAAAGGCAATATATCAAGTGTAACATATTATTTATAACTTTTTAATTAACTACCTCCTTTTTCTGGGTGAGGAAATGTAAGGTTGGCCATTGAAGACTAGCAATTTTCTTTTTTATCATACTTTTATTTTACAATTCCAATATTTTTATCATTAAGTGCTTGTTTCAGCATCTGCTGCCCAAGATCTATACTACAAGAAGATGCATTTGTGAGAGAAATGTAGATTCAATCCAGAGCTATTTGGTACCACTACAATTATGACTGCCATATGGCAAAATGACAAAGTGAGATTTGAAGTCCTAGGGGAAGAAATAAATTCTGATTATTCATGGTTGTTGACTTTACTTACACCTAGCTGATTTAAACTGGACCTGCTACAAAACCATCTGGTGGCTATGTTGTAGGGTTTGTAAATTTAATTTTTGATGAAACTCATCAAGCTCTTCTCTTTCAATTTTGGATAAGGACATCAGAAACTAAGTAGATTTATCTCATCATGAATGTAAAACCTTCTATTTCATATGAAATTGTGAAAAGAGTTACTGAAACATTCAAGTTACAATATTTATTTTAATTATGATATATATTATTTCACTAATAATTCATTTACCAATATGCATATATCAGAAAAGCTTAAGGAAAAAAAAGAATTTAAAAAGCTCTTTAATATAAAGTACACGTGCTTGATCCGTCCAAATGAAAAAACAAAAACATAAAACTAACAAACAAATGTTTGATAGGGTTAGATTAACATGCCCCCATAAAGAAAAACATTAACTTTGGATTCAGACATTTGGTTCTGTTACTGTCATCAGAATTGATAAATCTGTTATTTCCCTCTGAAAACCTGTATAAATATACTAAGGTACACTGGAAAATTTTAAGTGTTTGAGAGATGGCTTTTGGGGTTTTTTTAAAGTTTAAAATAAAGTTAGGAATTTAGCTTCTTGAGTCTTCTTTCAAGCAAACATGAAGCTAGCAAGATCTTCCCAGTGCACCAGGTACAGCCTCTTCTTTTCAGGCGTTTTATCATATAATCCATTTCATAAAACAGTTCAGCTCAGTTTTAAAATCCTTCAAGTTTCTAGCCTTCAGTAGCTCTCCTGAAAGACTGTCCCACAACCTCACTGTTCTGATGGTTAAGAAAGTTTCCAGCCTAAATCTGTTCATGGCAAGTTTATAGCCTCTTGCTCTTGTGCTTTTTTGAGATTAAACTGTCCTTCTCCTTTGCAAGGGGGGTCTAACAATATAATGAATTTAACTATTGACATGTTTATTACTCTTGCAGTGTTTTTTTGCAAGACAGGATGTCTGTGTTTCGAAAGACTCTTGCAGAATATGGACAGCCAGATATTTACTCAGATGAGATCTCACTACTGTTTTGTACACTTGTATTTACTCTTTGGTGTTTCAATTGAATTTACCTTGTGTAGTATGTCTGAAGAAGTTATATGTGTTTTACAGAGTCCACACAAAAAATGTGTGCTTTCCTCCTGTTTGATTCCCGGCTGATGAGCTACTATAATGAAAATTTAATAGTCCGTGGGGAGGTTATTCTCATCAAATTTAGAAATGTAAAAGTTAATCACCGAAGTAAGTCTTTTGAATGTCCTTTATGAGTGACTGTAGAAAGCGGGAAGAATTTTCAAATAATCATAGAATCATAGAATGGTTTGGGTTGGAAGGAACCTTAAAGATCATCTAGTTCCAACTCCCCTGCCATGGGCAGGGACACCTTCCACTGCACCAGGTTACTCAAGGCCCCATCCAGCCTGGCCTTCAACACTTCCAGGGAGAGGGCATCCACAGCTTCCCTGGGCAACCTGTTCCAGTGTCTCACCACCCTCATCATGAAGAATTTCTTCCTAATATCTAACCTAAATCTACCCTCTTTCAGTTTAAAACCATTGCCACTCGTCCTATCACTACCTGCCCTTGTAAAAAGTCCCTCTCCAGCTCTCTTGTAGGCCCCCGTCAGGAAGGCTGCTATAAGGTCTCCCCAAAGCCTTCTCTTCTCCATGCTGAACAACCCCAACTCTCTCAGCCTGTCTTCATAGGAGAGGGGCTCCATTCCCCTGATCATCTTTGTGGCCGTCTTCTGGTCTCCCTCCAACTCCATGTCCTTCTTATGTTGGGAGCCCCAGAGCTGGATGCCGTGCTCCAGGTGGGATCTCTCCATTCATCCTATTTAGACATGTGTCTAAACCAGATAATATAAAATTACCAGCAGACGTGTTCACATCTTTCTGGTGATTATGCAAGAAGACTCAACAGCTGTGAAGATAAGTTTATAGATGGATTTGATAAGATGAATCCCATATTAACTGCAGGATGCTGTACTTCGTAGTATTACATTTCATCCCACATTTACTATTCAGTCCATTTTTCCCTTCACGTGGTGTTCTTCCCCCTTCAGGCTGGCAATGCTTCTCCTTTTTTTTTTTTTGGACTTCTTGCATTCATTCCTATTTTAGGGGTGAAATCACAAAGTAAAGTAGTAAACAAAATGAATGCCAAGACTAATCCAGGAGGAGCACTATTGGTGGAGTAATCTGTTTTCAGCCCAGAAGTTCCCCTTTCAGCACAGTTCATTGGCATTTCCTCTGCAACAGTCACTTTAGTCAGCACCTTCATAGTCTTTTTCTAATCTTCCTTTTTTCCAGTTTACCTAGCAGTCTCCATTGTGACAACTTATCAAATGTTCTGCTGAAGTTCAGATAACATCTAATCTCTCTGTGCATTTCTTTTGTCTGGAAAATCAGGTATCCTATCAAAGTGAAAAATCAGGCTAGTCTGACATGACCTACCTTTATGAAAGCCATGTTACATTTTATTCTATTGTCCATTTACCTTCAAGCCATTAATTATTCTTTCCTTCAAATTTTATACTAAGATTAACATAGAGCCTGAGGTGTGAAACAATAAAGAGTTTTGAGTCACTTTTTATTCTCTGGCGTTGGCACAAATCCTGTTATGATTTGAGCATATTTTGTAGCTCTGCCTAAGTAACAACTTCATTAAAAGTCATTTCTATTGGATCTGGTATTATATGGCCATTTTTCAGAATTCTCAGATGAAAGTGGACTGGTGAGTACACTCAAGTGCGTTAAGATGTTTAAGCTTTGCTTGTGCCTTGACTATGATTACAGACATATACTTAGCTCACCACATTGTCTTCACTGAAGACTTCAATTTAATTTGAGGATCAAATGTTGATTTCTAGTATGGTATTTTTGCTTGTTCCCTAGAGCTGCTTATTTTTTTCGCCACTAGATAAAGGAGTTGGTGCCATTTCCTTGAACATCTTTTTTTCAAGGAGTAATTATTTTTGCCATTTTGTTCTTTCTTTTCTGACTTATTTTAGGTTGTTATTTGTCCTTTTGGATCTGGAGACATTACATAAAAGGATTTATATTTCCTTGAGATGCAAGTTCCAGTCAATATGTGAATATTTGATATAAAGAAATCCAGGTGTCTTTCATCAATGTGTTGGTCTTTTTAGCAATTTTTGTCTGAGAGGACTAATATTTTCAAATACGTCTCAAAGGAGTTCTTTAAAAGGTCCTTTAAAGAATGTCCTCTCTGCTGAGTAGTTTATTTTACAGGTGAAATAAATAGCTATGCATGTTTAACAGAAAAATTAATCTTACATTAGTTGCACACTTTTAAGAGAGTTTCTGGTTAATCAAAGCTTGTTTTCAGCAACTGTATCGTTGCTTAAGTGGAAAGAAAAAGGCTTTGATATTAGTGGCTAAACAACTTTTACAGAACACTTTGACTAAGGTATAAACACACTATTTTAAGTCATTAAAATGTACTAGACTATCGGACAGTTTGCAAAGGAAATGTAAGACAATAATGCAGTGGCATTACATTGCTCAGTAACAATTACGGAATTACTGTGCTATAAGTTTGCCAGAAGGACGTGGAAAGGAAAAAAGACCAAATGTCTGTGAACACATGCCCCACGCAGTGCATGTGGCTCTCCCATGACAGTATGGGGCCTTTTGCAGTCTAGATTTACACGTGCTCTGAGAGGCCAACATGTCGAGCCATTTGCTCTACGAAAAAGGAGAAATACAATTGATTAATGCCATTTTGGACCACAGCTGCTTTGTTTGCTCCTTCATTTTTTCTGTGGACTAATTGGACCATGATCCTAGCAACTGAGTTCATTAAACAAGGGAGTGCAGTTACAAAAAATACCACAACTGAATATTTTCTTACAAAATCTAAACACTTCGCTATCAATGACACTTGGTTGCATATTTTTTTCTTCTGTATTCAGTGGAGAGAGAGAGGATTGTTTAGCTCAGAGAAAGAGGATTGTTTAGCTAGTTTATTCAAATGTTTAGTCAATGTGGTTTTGGAAAGTTGCTAATGAAATACAGAGGCCAATATTCTCCTTTGCAAATGTGAAAGGAGGCCGTTATGTGCCCCCATAGGGAATACTCTGTGCTATTTGCTGTGTGCAAAAGGCTTTGCATGACAGTCAGAGGTCACTGGGAGATCCTTTTTCAGAATTCTCCATGTTACTGGATTCTTAGTCCAGGTTATGGAATGAAGCAGAAACATCTATTGTTACCCATTGGATAGTGATGCTGTATCCTGATGTTTAGGATTGGGAGCAGCTAGTTATTCTTGATTTTTTTTTCATTCTACTTAGCCTAACCTAAAATGAAATACAGAAAATTAATTGCAGAATTTGCAATAAAGAGAATAGTTGCAAAGTTTTATGAGAAATGTTAATGCAAGTAGAAGTAGTAAACCCACATAACTTTGATTAGCATAAATATTAGTTTAAAGGTTTCTTTCGTCTCCTCTGACACCGGCTGTATTCAAGCTAAGACATCTCGTTTTCCCCTAATTATGGGTATTTGCAGAAAACAGTGGAGGTTTGGGGCGTGTCCTTTTTACCTACATAACGAAAATTCACCTTTCGTGGAAGAGAGGGGGAAGAGGATGGAAAAGGAGATAATTCATATTCAGGCAGTCTGGTGCCTCTAGTCGTTTGGTATTTGTTAATCCAATTCATTCTTGCCTAACGATTTTTTGCTATCTCCTGTTTTAGAGATATTCATGTTTAATTGGCCCAGCTGAACAAATCTCATCCCTCCAACCACACTGGGTTTAATGTGGCTGAACATTCGACACCGACAATTAGGTATCTGTTGTCTTTTTTAAGCAAAGGGAAGAAACGGGCATTTGTAGCGTGTGACTCACATGATCTATTTTAGACATTTGTGTACACTGGGATGGGAGGAGCAGTGTCCTAGAGACACCCGCTTGTCTCCACCAACTATAAAAGAAGCCTTGCCATCCTGTACAGATTTAGAGATTGTGAACCTTAGGTGGGCTGATTCCCATCCTTAATGACTGTTGTACTAGGCTAGGCTTTTACCAAAGCAGTGTTTCATGGGGAAGTCCTCTCCCCTTCTTGCAGTGCTGGGAAATTTCCATGCCTCAGAGAGAAACTTCTCATTCTCCCTCTTTGCTCACCCCACAATTACAGTGTGTCGTAGCTGGGAACATGTGTGCATCTCAGGCGAGAGCCCTTGTTTAGGACCGGTCCCAGAAGTGACCCATCAGTGCTGGCATTAACTGCTTTGGAAGCTTCTGACTTTTCTTCAAGACACTGGGATGAAAGCAATGAAAATCTGCCGTGGAAGACCTGGAGGGAAGACAGGAGTTCCCAGCGCTGCTTTTCTCTGTGAACTCACAGTTTCAGAACTTTGCCAGCATTGTGCTTGCACCTGCAAATGTTCCTGCAGCAAAGGGAGACAGACTATGGTAATCTATATGGAAACTCAAACAAAGTAAAACTTTCACAGAAACAGTGTTTGCAGTGAGTATAAAACATTGCAGGTGTTCTAAAACTGGTGTAATTTTGGCCAACTGTAAAAGGCACATTTAGAAACATCCTTAGTGTCCCAGTATGAGCATCTTCAAATGCTTTCTTTTGAGTTGAACCTGAATGAACTGAAGCTGGCTTAATGCTCCTAAGGGCTGATCCAGTATACCACGTGACATAAAGCACTGTTGTAGGGTAAAATCACTTTGCTGATGAAGTTTTCTCTCCAGAATATCATCAGGTTAACTTTGTCCCAGCAGGCTTTCTTTGAGGCCTCCGCCATTCAAACTTTGTAAAGTATCAGGTATTCGATCAACATTTAGCATAAAACCAGCACAAAGTCATCACGTCAGCATAAAGAGCTTACGGTAGTGTGCTTTAGGAAATGTGAAAGTTATCTGATTATGTCCGCACCTGACCTGGTGCTAGAGCACAGATCTGATATAAATGTCTGTGGAGCTTAGGTTTTATCCTTTTACACTTCTGAGAACTTACCTGCCTGTTCTAAGAAGAATAAAGAGAGTGATAAAAGAGAAACCACCTGGTGAAGGTATTAAGATGACAAAGGTGCTTGTATTGCAACTGTGTTAGTATTCTCTTTCCTAGGGAAAAGTGAATATTGTTCTACTTCCTGAGAGGAATGACAGCTAGGGGACATTCTTAGCACAATTAAAAAAAAAAAAAGAATTTAGAAAAAAGCACACTTTAATTAGATAGGACTGTTGGTGCTTGATTTATTCATTTTTAGTTCTATATTTCCTAGTAGAAAAAAAGACAAAAAGAATAAAGAAAAAGAAGAGATACTGAACCTTTAGTACCCCTTTGTGGTTCAAACAATATTGCAAATTTTTGCTGGCACAGATTTCATTAATTAAAAAAGTAGTCTTTTCAATATCCTAGCTGTTCCCCTGCATTACAAAGCACACTAGGACTTTGGTTTTGAAAGCTAAAATATAGCAAGCTGTTAATGGAATTTTGTATTTGTGCTCCCAAGAGATTTAAATGAAGTCCTGAGGGTAACCACAATCCCTGGCAAGAATCCTCTTTCCTATTAAAGCTGACCTGGACAGGACTTACTTTCATTCCACATATAAATTGTCCAGAGAAAAGAATCTTTGTGGGAGACATCACACATTCTTCTTGCATCCCTGCCTCTGACCAGCCTAGCAGAGCCACTGCGTCTTAGTCATTAGCAGGGGAGAGAAGGAAACCAATACTTCCCAGTCCTGGAAAAGAAAACCATTCAAGAAAAAAATACTTACTAGATCCCACAAAGTAACAATGAAAGGTCTGTTTGATCGCCAACAACTTACTCCTGACCTCATGAACTGGAAAATATTTTCTGTTCTCCTTGGGTAAGTCTTGTCAATGAATTGTTTCAGAGTCTCTTGGGATGAAGTAACTTAAAAGGTGACTTGTTTAGGTTTTTTAAAATATTTTTTAATTTATTTATTTATTCAGTACTCTTCAGTTTGCTAGTTGTTTAGCCTGAGCAGAAGCAATTAGTTGCCAGAACATTAGCAGTGAGCTTTCTTTGATGTTCCCTCTACAGAGTTAGCACCTGCATTAAACTCTTGTTCTACATCACCACCTGGACCTGCCTCAGTCTCTGCATTAATAAATAGAGAAAACTCATTTGGAAAAGTTAGACAATATAAACAACTCCCCTCCTAAAAGAAGATTAGTACATTATTTGCATACTTTTAAAATCAAATAGTTGCTTTAAGGTACACTTATTTTTATGTTTACATAGTTTGAAGTTACTGAAACTGCCTTATAAGTCCAAAGCAGAGATTTGCTGATGTAAACTTGATTGCTAAATATAAACCTGGAGTTAATTCTTATGGTCAGAGCTATAAAGTTCTTTGAAATTGGATGTATACTGTTGTTACTATACTACTTTTTAACGAGGTTAAAAACCAAAGAAAGAATACTGAGGAGATACGGGATCTAACTCTGTATGGGATCTGACTCTGTGTGCAGTGCCAGCCACTTTATAACTGCTATCAAGCTTTCGGAAAAAGAGATTGACTCATTTTTTAAAAGAAAAAAAATCAGAAGACTTAGAAAAGGATAGGAGAAGGAACCAGAAGTTACGTGTGTGCAGTTTAAGTAGGCTGGAAAAAAAATTTAAATAATTTTCCATTAAAAGCAGATAAGTGTCTTCTAAATATTGACACTGGTGGCAACTGATTTTTTGACAAAGCTCAAAAGAAAAAATGATACACGATCATGTGCTATTTTTGGAGAATTATAAGTGTCAGAGAAATGTCAGAAAGCCAGATAACTACTTTAATGCAGAATTACCACTCTGGTAACTTCCATCAATCATAGAAGGCTACTTGAACTGTTACACTGGTAAATTTGAAAACAGTGTGAAATATGCACAATTATTGGGGATATGGCATACAGCCACCTTCCAGCATGAAAGCTGGTATGTGGCATTAATGTCTATTTCAGAGGAAAACTAACTTCCAAGTGGCTGGAGGATACCGGCCAGCTGCCTGCATGGAGAGCAAGAGAAATAAAAACCTAGGGGGAGAACCTGCCACTGCTGAAATCCATTAAGCCTCCTGTGCCTTTGCACCAACTTGTTGCCATATAGAGCTTTGAGCAAAACCAAACAGGAAGGATCTTAGACCTGTTGCACTGCCAAATATTTTGTGGTCTCTGGGAGCCTGAGAGTTGAAGTGTGAGACCTGTGTGGTATGTGAGAGGGCTGGAAAGGATTGTTTCAAGTAGGGAGGCAGTGGCAGTGCTGCTGGATCTCAGTATCCTGTGTAGGTGCCAGATGGCCTCTTCCTTGGCGTTTAAAAAGGGCAAGTAAAGTGATCCGACAGCTAGTAAGTTTATCCAATAAGGTCAGGTAAAGTACAAACTGCCTATTTACATTGACCTCTCTACTTACCGGGAGGAGGGAAAAATGCTCTGTGGAGTTTATGAAATCAGAGTTATATTTCTTTCATTCAAATATACCCTCCAGTCTTTAAAAGCTCACTGTTCTTCCATAGACTTGGTATACCAATTTTGTGATGGAGTTGTACTAGTTGCAAACTATAGTCACAAAATCATTTCTGTGAGAAAACGATGCATGAGAAAAAGCTGTGTTGCAAGGCTGTCCCGCTCAGAGGTGGCTGTCATGGAATGAATGGCCTTTCTTTGGATGAGGGTTGCTAGTGACGAAAGCCATGTACTCCTTTTACATGCTGTGAAGTAAAACAGCACTTCAAACTAGTTATGAAGGCGACTCTGTAAAAAAAAGTACAGCAGTGTTTCACAGCATAGTATTACCTCAGCAACAGGCCTTCAAGTCACAAAATAATGGGAAGGAGATAGAAGGATGTAGTTTCTGGACAGAGTCCAAGAAGCCGTGACTTGTGTTTACTTTGGGTTCCCTAAAATCTCATTTCAGGACCTCCCTAATTTCTAAACAGCCATGTGAGCAGTGTAGTGGTGATGTAGCCCGAGCAGAGAAATGATGCAGCCATGAAGCGCGCGTGCATGGTTTTGGAGAAGAGATTGTAAATCACGCCACGCATTTCCAGGGTGACCATCTGAGTATCTCCATCATGGAGGGCAGGCCTGGCAGGGTGTGACCTTCTCCACGGATCTGTCTGTCTCCTGTACTGCCCCAGTCACGAGGCTGTGCTTGCACACCAGCAGCCTTCACGTTGCCAGATAGCGTGACCGTTTCCCTTTTTTTGTCCTGTACTTTGGAAGCAGGAAAATGCTGATACTTTGTTTGTTTGACAGAGTTTTAACTTACTTAAATAAGGCTACAGGGCATGTGGCGAAGTACTTTCTTTTTGTCATTCTTTTTGCTTGCTCCTCACACCTAGATCTTTGCTTCTTGCAATAATTATGATGAACAAATCCGTGGGGTGATTAGTGCCTTTCTCCCATGTGATCATAAAGTGTTTGGACTGAATGTAATATGAGCTGGTTTACTACTACAATAGCAGTTAGATCGGCTCCAAAAAAAACCTGTCATCAATTCTGCTTTCTTCTGCTGTTGCTGCTACCTGACCAGAATCCCTACTCACTCAATAGGCAGCTTTTTCCCCCTTCTCCCTCCGCTTCCCAGGGTTGGCCCTATGACTTCCTCCAGTTCTCCTCCCTCTTTTCTGAAACTCATTGTTCTTAGATTGAAATCAGGCTCCAAAAACACCACAAACTGTATTCTTCTGTTTGAAACAGCCCTTCTTGCACATACTGTTGTGACTCATTAACAGTTTGGATCAGGCACTGTTCACGGGAGAGAGCAGGAAGGAATAATCCCCCATTGATCCCTCAGTCCCGCCAGCGTGTAAAAGCACCACAGGACGTTTTCTTCAGATACTTTTGGTTCACTTGAAAATGACAAGCCAGATAAAAGTTTTACTTCTAATTTGGCAAAACTCAGATGGATAACCTTTCTTTAAGAATTTGGACATAACCATGAGCAACAGTGTATTGGTGTATTAGTAGATTAGTGTAACGAAACTACATAATTACCCTCAGTCACTGAGCTACTAACACCATAGGGCTTGGTTTTGACACTTAGGCACTAAATACATTGCTCATACAAAGTTTTCTCTGCTGAGCATCTAATGTTTAATGAATTATTTACAACTTCCTTTCTAATTCTTCTATTTATCGGGTCAGGCCAACAGCTAGACGTAGAGCTTCATAATACAGGTATGAGGATATTAACAAATTTGTGATAATTAAAGATGTCCCAGCCTGCTGCACTGTGTAAAACATTCAGTTTCTTGTAATATGTTATTTAGCTTCTGAATCATATAATTACAGTACCCCACACTATTAGATGCCATTTGATGGCTCAGAAGTATATATTGCTTCGAGCCTGTTTTTTTTGTGTGAAACACAAAGACTTCTGAAAGATTTTCACCATTTGTCAGGATTTCTAAGGGAAATGCCACTAGGAGACAGGAAAGGGTATATAAAATATTATCAAGCTTTAATTTTCAGGCATGTATATGACACAATCAATTAAGCTGATGAGTAACCTTTTCTGTATAGCATCAATTACATCTGCCCCCTGTGGATACTACAAGCTCGAGCAAAGAGCTCTTGGCCTCCCAGTCCCAGCAAACAAAGATCGTTTTCTGCATTACATATAAACCTGTTACTCAGTGCCTAGAAATTAATTTTGATGGAAATGAAACACATCCTGACACATAATTTTTTGTGAATGTGGATTGGGATTAAAGCGTTACGGGTTGGCAAAGAGAGCTTGCAGGTTAGAATCTGTATTAAATTTCAGGAGAGAAAAGGAATTAAAATTAAAAGGCTGTATTTTAAACTAGAACGGATGACCATCAGTAGTATGAACAGTTAAGAAAGTTGAAGAATTCTCCATGAGGAGAAATTGCATTAATGATAACGCACTAAAGACTATTCCTGACTTCAGAGGTCACCTCTGGAGTGGGACACCACCAGCAACAGGACAGCCATCATGATAGGAGTCCCTTGAGACCTCACCGTGTAGTGGGTAGCAATGTCTTCTGGCCAAATCTGAGCCCAGTGTAATGACATAGGATTTTTGTCATTGCTAAATTTTCAACAGTATTAAAGATGCAGGCGTAAATTTTCACTTGGTCAGTCCTTAAGAGCAGCTGAACAGTTTCAGTTCCCGGTTAGGACTCAGCAGCAAGATCACTTCTGATTCAGGTCTAGGTTTTTCAGATGTGAATCATCAAAGAGACAACTGATTTGGGGGGCTGCTTCTTTTGAGCCTTGCCTTGGTTTAGGCCCTAATGGAGCACGAAAGAATGGGGGGTTTTTTTTCAAGTAATTCAGTTCATTGCATAGGTGGGTTTGCCTTTGATCATTTCTATGGCTTTTTTTTTTCATCTTCTTTTAGAGGAGGTATGACTCACAACTGAATCTGTGACTTTGTGCTGTGGAGTGTGAGTCAATCTTTATAAACCTATCTGTCCCAGCATAATCTTTGTTAGTCGAAGATGGCAAGGCTGTTAGTTTTTCGTCCTATAGTCAGTAACAGAAGATTTTTAAACTTTGTGTGTAAAAACCTGCAGCAATCCAAATGAAGCACGTCCTCACTTTTTCTGCTGTTTTGTGGCTCCTTGTTACCTATTTCCTCACACGTTGAAAGACTTTGCTTTACCGGCATATCCCCAGCCGTTCCAGGTAACCTGACTAATTTCTTTTGCGTCCTACTAAATGATGAAACACTGTCAGTAGCTGGGAGAGTCTCAGTGAAAGGGTTTGCTCCTCTGTGAAACTTGCTCCCTCTCGTGTTTCAGCACAGCCAGTGCTTGGTGACGTTGGAATCCAGGCTTATAATTTAATTACATCATAGTAGTGAGGAAAATTTTTCTGTACAAGATTTGTAAATTTATTTTTAAAACTTATTGTATTAAAATCTTATTGTGAAATAAGAATTTATTCAGTCAGTGTTTTCACAGAGACGCTCGGCTGTCATTGCAGTGAATATAAAGAGCAACCTTCCTGTACGGCTCTGAATGCCATCTTCCTTATAAATAATCCTTCCATTATAGTATATTATTTCATTGAATTCCCAAGTTTTATGCTTGCAGAATTCAAGAAAAATAATTTGTCAGCCTCGTTTTGGAACCTTCATGTAGAAATGTAGCTTGTTTGGGTTTGGGGTTTTGTTTATAATGTAAAACTATTTGTATCTGTCAAGCTAGGAACAAAATGGCATGCAAGCATGCCTCTAAGTTAAGTTGTTCCCAGAATATTTCTAGAAAACCTATTTTGGGAACATAAATTGTGCTTGATACTGAACTGAAATTGTATTTAAGAATACCAAATTGTGGAGAAAAAGTATCTTTCTGCATCCATCTGACATGAGGTATTTCAAGGGTTTAATCCTACTCCCAGTGAAATGGGTATTACAAATCCCTTTTACTCCTTGAAGGATCAGGACCAGGATATCATGAACAGGTCGTGTGGTTAGCAATGGAGGTGACAGAAAATACTTGAAAAAGCAGGAGGTTGACTGATGCCTCTGAAAGGCAGATTAAAGATAATGGCAGAGATAGTACAAGATCCGTCGCAACTATCCAAAATATTTCTCTTGTATCGATTTTAGTGCATTATTACATACTTTAATTGCTCTCTCACTGAGCTCAGAAAGGTGTCCTTACTAAAAGCACTATTGTTGAACAACCAAGTTGAAATGTCTCTTGCACAAACAGTTTCTGTAAAAATGAACTCCTGCTTCAATTTGTCAGTATAAGGCATGTTATGGTCCTTCCATTCTCACCTACTACACAAGAACTTGATATTTCATTCTATGGCGTTATTTGGGAAAGAAAGGTCTACCTTAACATGGTAGAAAATTGATTAAGCCGGTTTTCTTTTCTGTTTTTTTTATTTGGAGTGAGTGATGTAGTTCTGCCGTATTAGAATTTGAATACATGCTTACAACTCAAATAAGGTTGACTTGAGTAAGACATGAGACACATATTGTATAGACAAACTTTGTGTGTAGCAATTGAAATGTTTCTTGCATGCCTAAGACTGTAAGTCACTCAGACAAGCTTCTTACCGCACCGTGGGGAAATGCTGTCACCTCTTTGGTTTAGTTCTCTGCCCTTAATAAGCCAGGGTACTTTCCCCAGTCTTGGACTCCTGCAATCATGTCTGTATCCATTTTGTTTGGCTTACGTAAAGGATATTTTAACTTCCCAGATGAGCACTGTGAAAGGTGTTTTTAGATTGGCATTTTACATGGGGCATGTTCGTGGGCTTGCAAATGGCATAAAAAGTTACAGGCTGCCAGGTGAGATGGAGTGATTGATTGCGTATGTGCACATTAAACCTGTCCCCACAGTGAAATAAAACATTTGTCTAAACGATGGAGAAAAGGAAGCAGGTGTGCAGGTACAAGTTCTCAGCTGCCAGATGGCAACTACTTAGATTTGCTCGTTTGATCGCTTGCAATCATCTGCAATAGAGAAATTAAAATGAGATCAGGGCTAGGAGCAAAAACTTTTTGAGTGTATAAAATTTCAGTAACTGATGCTCAATCTTTCTCTTTTGTATTTAGGAGGGTAAAATCCTTGAAGACCCTTATCCCATTGAACTCAGTGTGAATTTTGTCATGAGAATATGAACAAATCCTTAAAGGCATACTTCTGTTAATCTATAAAATATCTCTTAGTTTTATACAGTCAGCTGTGGTCAAGTACCAACAGATACACACATGTCAAAGTGTATAAAGCTAGAAAGAATGACATAAAGTTATTTAGACAGCCTATGGCATGATAGCTTTTGTTTCTATATAATAAGTACTTCCACTCTTTGGGCAAAAATATTTATGCAAGAATGCAACTATAGATCCAGGATAAACCAAGAAAGATTTTTATTAACTCAGTGATTGCAGTGAACTAATCATGAAAGAGCACAAAGTTAAAGAAAAATTCCAAGAAAATTTGTATTATAGCCTTTCTATGTGTTTCCATTCATAACAGTTGTGCTGCTGTCCTCACGTTTTCTAACAATGCATTTCTGTAAATGATTATATTCGANAAAGGCATGCTTCTATTAATCTATAAAATATCTCTTAGTTTTATACAGTCAGCTGTGGTCAAGTACCAACAGATACACACATGTCAAAGTGTATAAAGCTAGAAAGAATGACATAAAGTTATTTAGACAGCCTATGGCATGATAGCTTTTGTTTCTATATAATAAGTACTTCCACTCTTTGGGCAAAAATATTTATGCAAGAATGCAACTATAGATCCAGGATAAACCAAGAAAGATTTTTATTAACACAGTGATTGCAGTGAGCTAATCATGAAAGAGCACAAAGTTAAAGAAAAATTCCAAGAAAATTTGTATTATAGCCTTTCTATGTGTTTCCATTCATAACAGTTGTGCTGCTGTCCTCACGTTTTCTAACAATGCATTTCTGTAAATGATTATATTCGATAAGTGCAGTCATATTACTGATTTCGTGGACAGCAGTCAGTCAGTCATACTATAATCACACACTGAGTGTTCAGCTTTGGCATCTGAGTAGCTACCCCATCAAGGCACCTCACAGTTAACTCATTTTTCCAGTCATATTGCAGCTTACCTAAATATTGACTGTTGTTCCAGTCCTGCCTGTATCAAATCTGTCCACAGCAGACTATTCTTGAGGGGATTCCCATTGTTCTTACTTACAAGGATATGTTTCATCCTTCTAGACTATTGCATATTTTTGCACTTGCCTATTTTGTAATTGCTGACTGTCTTACATGCTCCTCTGTTTTACTTTCTAGTATAGTTTTTATTGTACGTTCACTTATTCTAGCCAGCAGTCAAATTGTATTACCACAGTTTGAATGTCTGCGAAACTGTCTCCCACAAAATCCTCATAGGTAAACTTAGGAAGTGTGGGCTAGATGAGTGGACAGTGAGCTGGATAGAGAACTGGCTGAATGGCAGTGGCACAGACTCTGGTTGGAGGCCTGTGACCAGCGGTGTTCCCCAGGGGTCNTGGCACAGGCTGCCCAGGGAGGCTGTGGAGTCTCCTTCTCTGGAGATATTCAAAACCCACCTGGATGCGTTCCTGTGCAACCTACTCTAGGCAAACCTGTTTAGCAGGGGGGCTGGACCAGATGATCTTCGGAGGTCCCTTCCAACCCCTACCATTCTGTGATTCTGTGAAAGGCGGGTTTAAGTTGTAACAGCTGGATGCAGGTATTATGTGTCCATCCTCACTTTGACACCTTATTTCAATTAATACAGAAAACATATGACAAATATGGCAAAATGATATGCCAAATAAACATATGGCAAAACCTCCTCATCTTTGATTTATTAGAGACCTTATGTCTTGTATGCAATGAGTGAAAAGAATAATCACTAACAGCATTACTTTGGATTCCCTGGTTTATCCCAGGATACTGACATAAACCGTAGGCCAAAAGTTCTGAATTATCAGAGACTACAGCATTACCTTTTACTATCACAGAGACTTTGGCTGTTTAACCATGACAAGAGCACAAAACCAAAAAGAGAAATCCAAAGATGATTTTATATATTTATTTATACTTTTTCATTATAAGAGATTGTGCTAGTGTATGCCTACATTTCGCAAAAAATACATTTCTGTAAGCAATAATGTCAAAGATTACATATGGTCAGGTAAATACTATGGTTCCAACTTATACATGTACCTGTGGCAGTTGCGTAATTTATACTAGTGAAGCACCACACAGTTTCATAGAATCATAGAATTGTTTGGGTTGGAAGGGACCTTTAAAGGTCATCCAGTTACTCTTTTGTTTTCTAATGTATTTGTGGCATTCCAAAAATTCTTATCTACTGGTCTGACTCAGTTCGTACTAAGCTGCCCACCTCGTGGCAGGATGTTTTTGAATGGGTTTCATATGTTCTCACAGAGGTGTGCTTCCATGCTGTCCTGGTTTGGGCCTTCCATTACATTAGCTCTTTGTTGCGTACAGAGACTTGGAATTGCCTGCAGCTGAACTCCTATATGAAAGTTATCTCTATTTACAGCTAAAGATGTTTTTGTCTCCAAGTTTTTCCTACATCATTTTTGATGTTACTGGATTCTGTATTCCTTTTTCCATTAGTGGTAACAGTACAATTTTTAGAAATTTTACATGTGTGTAAGCACATAAGAAATTACAGTCCTTTCTCTAAAGAGTCTTAAAGGCTTTATGTACACACAGACCTGAAATTTTAAAAATTTCTTTAAATACAGTTACTGATTTATTCTATCCGCTAGCCCATAAATTTGTCATTAGAATGGTATAATGGCATTTTCCGTAGAAGTGTGCTTGTCTCTCTGTACAAATACAGCCTACACTCCCATATGAAATATGTGCACATGTAGATTTTGTTTTATAGCAGCCTTTAGCAATGAATATAGATACGGGCAAATTCCTGAAAGATCTGCATGTATCTGGTATAGCATTATCAGACAGAGTTACATCTTTCATACTGGAATGGTTTCTGATTCCTGACAATTTCCATTTAAAAAGGAAAAAGGCCTTATTTCTACTTCTGGTTCTTTTTGCTTGTCTTGAGTCCTGGTACAGCAGAGAAATTCTTTTTAAAAACACAGCTACTATTGCTAATATAATTTAAGATTGGTCCCGATAGGAGCATTTTAATGATAAAAATAGAGACCTCTACTTTGTGTCCTCTATCACTATAAGTAGTCTGGGACCAGCATTAATTATAGATACATTTTCCGTACTTGGTACATATCTTCTAGTAGAAAGAAAGTAATAAAAGAAAGCCCATATAACACAATTATTTTAACACAAGAATCTGACATTAATTTTCAGATATCAGTCCAAAAAATAAGTGAACAAGGATTAAAATCTTAAGTCTCATTATTGCAGAATGCATAGAGCTACATGCAAACATGCTGTCTGTGTCATTGCCTTTAGTATGAATGGTATTTTAAAGCCTAAAGCTGAAACGGGACTCCTTAACATGTCTGTTTTCTTGGGACTTAATAACCAGTCCTGCAGTCTGAAAACCAACAGCGCTGTTTGTGTGGCATCTGATTTCTTCATAAATATTCAGGGAAGAGTTTTGTTGCTCAGTGAAGCTGCCCTACTAATATTCTAAATGTACCATACTTATAAATACAAATTGTTCACGCAGTCTTTACCTTTATAAATACTCTGGCCTGTTTGGCTTAGCCCCGTGTAAGTGGGATTTGAGTGGCAGGACTTTCTTCCTTGCAGCCTAGTGAGGGTTCGAGTGGTAACCAGGCTCTTGCCTTCTGTTTTTTCTCATCAAAGAAGTGTTTAATTGAGGGTGTAGCAGCAGGGGAAGAGAATGAGAGTAGGGCTGTTGGTGGTGGAGTGGAGGTCCACAAAAACACTGCTGCTCCGCAGCCCACCCACGCAGGAGAATAGCGGGAGGATGCCCAGGAGTGCCCACTGCTGTAATGAGCGGCGTGGGTTCCCAGCCACCCCCTGCCAGGCTGCCAGCCACTGCACAGTGGGGCAGGGGCTCAGCCGCATCCTCTGGCCTCTGTTGTTATCCCTGCAGTTTGGGGCACTGTAATACTGGCATTGTTCTTGGCTTCTGCCCAAGGATCTGAGTAAGGCAGAGGCTCCTTCTAATCAGCACAAGGCAAGGCAGAAATGAGCCCTGAGCTTTACAGCATTGTCATCGTGTGGAGGAGAGTCCTGAGATCAACCAGCTGTTATTTGCTGATGAGGGGACACCACACATTTCTTCCTAGTTTTATAGTTCTGCAATTAATATAGATATTTTCAGATTATTTACCTTAGTCCGCATCCTTTGTAACTGGGGTTTTTGATGTAAGCAGGTTTCTATTGTTGGCTAGCGAACGAAGATGTTTTCCAACAGTAAAATGGATGTATTCTACACTGTTGAGGTTGATGAACCGCAAGCAGGTTAGTTACAGAGAAATAAAAAAATATTTCTTCAAATATTATACTTGATAAAAAGGTATTACATGACTTCAATAGACCTGAGAGATTGAGCCCTGTAAAGTGTGCATCAACAGAAACAGCAACAGCATTTCAACACTGCTGTAAGAGATATTCTCTAATCACATAAATATTTTTATCAAATATATAAATTGCCTTAAATTTCCAAAATTTCCTGCTAGTAACTGCANCGCAAGCAGGTTAGTTACAGAGAAATAAAAAAATGTTTCTTCAAACATTATACTTGATAAAAAGGTATTACATGACTTCAATAGACCTGAGAGATTGAGCCCTGTAAAGTGTGCATCAACAGAAACAGCAACAGCATTTCAACACTGCTGCAAGAGATATTCTCTAATCACATAAATATTTTTATCAAATATATAAATTGCCTTAAATTTCCAAAATTTCCTGCTAGTAACTGCAGACATCCATATAAAAATGCCCTCAGAAAGCCAAGAGTTCTCACTCTCTATATATAGCCTGTAGATGACTTGAAATGGCAAAGTGGTCTGTCCAAATACATATGAGCTATCCAGTATATGTTACCATCTGCTTGCTGTAAGGGGTCTCTTTCAAAGCCAGAGCACACCAGGACATGTATCTGAAAGTTTGGACATTGCTATCCTAATTTAAATGTAGCCACTTTAACATGCAAATTTCTTCAAGCTTGTGTGCTAGATTGCTATCAACTTGAATTGCCCATGCTAGTATCTCTGCAACTCTTTCATAGAAACAAAATCTGGCAAAAAGTTGAGATATTTCTTACAAGAAAACAGCAGTGGAACTGGCTGTAAGAGTACACAATCTCGCATTAACAGTTAATTAATTTCTGATCAGAATGAGAAAAAAGGAGAGATCAAGCATAGCAGGTTTCCTTAGTCAGACATTTATGTGGCATGTAAGAGGGCCTGTGTTCACGTCATTCCTTTTCTGCCAGATTTAGGTCATAATTTTGGACTAACTGAGATTTCCAAAGGATGAGCTTGAAATACAGAACCAGAGACTGATTCTAAGTTTGATGGTTAGGACACCCACACGCAGAAAGATATGGTAAAGTTTGAGTCCCTGATGCCATATGAAGTGGAGAGGGACACAAGTGAGACTAAAGCACAAAAACAAAATCACGTCAGCACCAGGATTCGGTCAACTGGAACCACGTTCCAGCAAGGCAGAGACAGTACTTCTGCCTGGCTTGCAAAATGGACTTGTGCGCAGTAAGCGAGCACCAGTCCATGTGCACGTGTGTATTTCTCCTTTCTTTTTTCTTTTTTTAAGGGCTTCTGTTTAATCCTGATGCAGGATGGGGAAAATCTGAAATCTCAGAGAAATTCATGAGCTAAAAATAATTGCTTCCTGCACAATTCTGCTAATGGAAACCCTTTTCCTCTTGATGCTCGCTCCTGGAATTAATCTGGGCTAGCCACTGTTCATTTGGGATCTACTTTTACATTCAGTGATAGTTACAGGTTTACTTTTCAGCTGTTTGCCCTTGTTTGGATAACGTTAAAACAGATGAAGATTCAAACCAGGAGATAAAAGAATGCAGAATAACAAATACACCAAGATTTTTTTTTCATAACTTTTGAATACACATTTCTTTCTTCTTTTCCATTCTCCCTAAGAGAGTGATGAACTTCACACACAGACTTTGCACAAAATTAGTTAATAGAGTTTTGCAATTTTAAAAATATTTTTAATGGAGACTTTACCTGTCATTAAATTTCTAGTAAGCGGCTTTGTTTTCTTTGTTGTCAAGCTGATAGCACTGTACTAAGAATAAACAGGTCTTTGTGCTCAGAAGAACAGCATTAGAAATGGAACGTTCCTCTCTCAGCCTTCCTATGGCAAATGGGAGAGGGATGGTCTGCAATGAAAGCAGCATGAAGTCAGCAGCTTGTCTCTCTCTCTCTTGTTGTGATGAAGTTGTCAGAACGGACCTCTAGTTTGTGTGTTGTTCAGGTCACCAAAAACTATTAACAGCAGGAAGTCAAAAGCTGTGCTGCTGTTCCTTGCTGAATTCATTCGTTTTACTGCCTACAAGCAAATTTTGTTTCTGACATCATCGTAGGCATCATTATCCATAGGTGAGGTAGGTAAATAAAGCGATGGGTGAAGGTGGGGGTGCAATTCATGTGTAATATGTACTTATAGTACTTTAAGGAACTATACAAGATACCTTGCACTTAAGTCACCGCTACCAAAGGGGTGGGTTAGGTGTTCTCTTCCTAGCAGATAATTGCCCAGCCTCTTTTTAAAGACCTGCACTTAGAAAGACTGTACAACCTCCTAGGCAGCTTTTCCCTAAAATTAGAAGCTTTGTTATCATTTCTAATCTAGACTTGCAGAAGCATAAGCTCATTGCTTCTTGACTCATTGACCTTGGTCCCAGGGGATAGATTATTCCTTTTTCTTTTTTTTTCCCCGAGGCAGGAGGGCAGGAGCTTTCTATGTGTTTGAAGACTGCTACTATTTCTCTCTCAGATTTATGTTTAAACTCTCAATTACCCAGTCTTTTCGATTAAGCCTTCCCCTGCCTCCACATCCTGACTTCTGACGGTTGCTGTTTGCAGATCATTGCCATGCGGGGTCATTTCTGTGGAACTGCTCATTCCAGTTCTGTTGTTCTGTCTTTTTAAAGTTTTATCTAAAAATTGTAGGGGATTTTCCAAGGCCGTTCTGCCTTCACAGAGGCCAATTAATAGAGAAAAAAAAATAATAACAGAAAAAGTGAACAGCCCAGGAAACAGCAGGGATCTGTCCTCCCAACACCTGTGTTTTGATGGTTCTTGATAACAGAGAGGCTGCAGTGCTTCGGGGTGGTGGTGCAGCTCCCCACCTGCAGGCATCCTTCTCCACGTGGCCCACCACACTCGCTGGGGCGCTGGAGGTGTCAGTGCTGGTGGGGCGGCACTCCTGTGGGGTTCCCAGGGAGCAGGGTTCTCAGGGAACGGGGTTCCTGGGCAGCAGGGTTCCCAAGGAGCAGGGTTCTCAGGGAGCAGGCTTCCCAGGGAGCAGGGTTCTCAGGGAGCAGGGTTCTCAGGGAACGGGGTTCCTGGGCAGCGGGGTTCCCAAGGAGCAGGGTTCTCAGGGAGCAGGCTTCCCAGGGAGCAGGGTTCTCAGGGAGCAGGGTTCTCAGGGAACGGGGTTCCTGGGCAGCGGGGTTCCCAAGGAGCAGGGTTCTCAGGGAGCAGGCTTCCCAGGGAGCAGGGTTCTCAGGGAGCAGGGTTCTCAGGGAACGGGGTTCCTGGGCAGCGGGGTTCCCAAGGAGCAGGGTTCTCAGGGAGCAGGCTTCCCAGGGAGCAGGGTTCTCAGGGAGCAGGGTTCTCAGGGAACGGGGTTCCTGGGCAGCGGGGTTCCCAAGGAGCAGGGTTCTCAGGGAGCAGGCTTCCCAGGGAGCAGGGTTCTCAGGGAGCAGGGTTCTCAGGGAACGGGGTTCCTGGGCAGCGGGGTTCCCAAGGAGCAGGGTTCTCAGGGAGCAGGCTTCCCAGGGAGCAGGGTTCTCAGGGAGCAGGGTTCTCAGGGAACGGGGTTCCTGGGCAGCGGGGTTCCCAAGGAGCAGGGTTCTCAGGGAGCAGGCTTCCCAGGGAGCAGGGTTCTCAGGGAGCAGGGTTCTCAGGGAACGGGGTTCCTGGGCAGCGGGGTTCCCAAGGAGCAGGGTTCTCAGGGAGCAGGCTTCCCAGGGAGCAGGGTTCTCAGGGAGCAGGGTTCTCAGGGAACGGGGTTCCTGGGCAGCGGGGTTCCCAAGGAGCAGGGTTCTCAGGGAGCAGGCTTCCCAGGGAGCAGGGTTCTCAGGGAGCAGGGTTCTCAGGGAACGGGGTTCCTGGGCAGCGGGGTTCCCAAGGAGCAGGGTTCTCAGGGAGCAGGCTTCCCAGGGAGCAGGGTTCTCAGGGAGCAGGGTTCTCAGGGAACGGGGTTCCTGGGCAGCGGGGTTCCCAAGGAGCAGGGTTCTCAGGGAGCAGGCTTCCCAGGGAGCAGGGTTCTCAGGGAGCAGGGTTCTCAGGGAACGGGGTTCCTGGGCAGCGGGGTTCCCAAGGAGCAGGGTTCTCAGGGAGCAGGCTTCCCAGNTTCTTAGGGAGCAGGGTTCCTAGGGAGCAGGGTTCTCAGGGAGAGGGGTTCCCAAGGAGCAGGGTTCTCGGGGAGTGGGGTTCTCAGGGAGCAGGGTTCCCAGGGAGCAGGGTTGTCGGGGAACGGGGTTCCTGGGCAGCAGGGTTCCCAAGCAGCAGGGTTCCCAGGGAGCAGGGTTCCCAGAGAGTGGGGTTCCTGGAGAGTGGGCTTCCCGAGGAGCAGGATTCCCAGGGAGCGAGTTCCTGGCGAGCAGGGTTCCCAGGGAGCAGAGTTCCCGAGGAGCAGGGTTCTCAATGAGTGGGGTTCTCAGGGAGTGAAGTTCCCAGGGAGCGGGGTTTCCAAGGGCAGAGTTCTCAGGGAACAGTGTTCTCGGGGAGCTGGGTCCCCTGCTCGCTAGGTGGCACCACCCGCACGTTGCACCGGGTAAACGCCGCCTGGAAGGAGGAGTTTCCAGTCAGGGCAGTTGCCCTCTCGCTTTCCGGTGCCGCACGGCTGAGCTGTACACATGGCAAACAAATACGGTTGCGCGTAGGGTTTGTTTCCTGCAGCTGTGCTGGCTTCTTGGAGATAAGTGAGTGTCTCTGGACTACGTCTCACTGTGGTGTCTGAATGTAACCTGACTGTTCATTTAAGCCCATTGGGTCTTGTCCTGGGGACCCTTTTGGTACATCTTCCTGTTAATATTTCTTTAATACACGGGGACTGGAAATACACTTCTGCGGTCTCATCCAGGAACTGGTTTCTGAAGCTCTATAGGACAAAACTATGAAAAGTACTTGGTACACATGTGATTTGAGAGCTATATCAACAGGACAGCTAGTGTGACATCCCAAGCAAGAAGAGTAAGACTTTCATTATATGTAATAAAAAATGATGATAAGCTTAACAGAAGGTGGTAGGTCACCTACTGTAGAGGTAGTTATTATTGAACGGCACTTGTGCGTTAGAAAAATCATGAGATCACAGAAAGCACGCATGACTCGCAACTTGAATTTTCTGGATGCATAAGTTAATCATAAAGATGAAAGGCAAGTAGCCTGTTACAAATTTCCCTTATTGTCACACTCTTCTGTATTGTCTTTTATTTTCTGATACGTTTTTCTGATACAATTTAAGATGCCTGATTTTACACATAGTTCTTCCCCCTAGCCCATTCTTGTGGTGCTTGTTGCTTGTAGTTTCCCTTCGCCCATCAGGTTGTTATTGAAGTATGGATGTGGCATCTGTACAGAAATGTTAAGTAGCAAGCAAAACTGGAGTCTACGTACGGTTCATCTGTGCCCTTCTGGAACGTTTGTAGCTGTAGACCCAGAGACTGGAATTAACACCATTTGTTATTGTCAGTGTGCAGTTCCTTGGGAGACACAAAAAGATTATTTCTTGTTTAAAGAGAAAATATGTTTTTTCTTTACAATGTGTATGTGTGTGTGTGTTAGTATATACACATGCATATATAACAGGTATATGATGCTACTGCTTCCAGTAAAAATATTTCTGATGCAACAGGTGCCTTGAAGTAGCTGGTGAATTCAAAGTTTCAAAAAGAGTTTCATTTCCTCCCCAGAGCTATTTTAGTTTGAGATCTACAGAAAAGGGGATTACCTGTAATGTCTTCTTGGTGGAACAGTACAGCTGAGCGGGACTTTTAGTTTTTGTAAGTTTATCAGCAACCTGTAGTCTGGGTGTCATTATAAAATATCTATGGACTGTATTTTATTTTTTCATTATGCATTTCATTTCCACACCAAACATAACAGCATGTTTCATTGAAGTCAATGGACTCAAGTAAGCCTAATTAGATGTATAAAGAAAAATGTACTCTAATGTACTTTGGCTTCCTGTCAAATTAGGTGCTGACATTTCTTTTCGACTACAGCAGCATCCTGAAGAGATCCGATTCCACACCTTCTTAGCTGTATTCATTTAAACAAAACAATTTCCTCCTTCACTCCTAAACTGTTTTGCAGGGGTTTTATGATGTGTTTACCAGGGAATGTGTTTTAAAGGTGTGTGAGTCAACCCCAGGTAGAGTTTAACAGGCATTTAGGTATGCAAAGTTTGTTAGGAATAAAAGGTGTTCAGTGCAAATAGTTGTAATGTATATGGGGCAATAATCTCAAATACACTTTGATGGCAAAGAGCAAGCTTATATGACAAATGAATGTATAAGGATCAGTAACTTCAGCAATCTGAGTGTCGGTGAAGGTGGAGATTTCCAAGATATTTATGATAATTTCCCACTGGTAGGTTGTCTCCTTATAAATACTAACACCATGCTCATACTTATATAACGAATGATCCATGTAAATCTTTCACAGGAGGAAAAAATGTGGATTGCGTTGCTTCAGGTAGTCACTATATACCTTTCTGTCTTTTACTTCTGAGCATAGGTAAGCATGTTGCATGGATCCTATAAGAAGACATTCTTGACCATGGAACAAAACAGATTTTTCCATCTGTAGAGCATTCACTTTAGATGCTTACACACTGCAGTAGGGATTACAAAGTCCTAGAGAATCAGACTGATTTAACTAAATATGTTTCTCCGACAAACGGTAGTTACCTCTGCATGGGTTTAGCAGTCAGCGCGTGGGTTGCAAGAGTGTCATCACAAATTAATTGATCTCATACAGTTTGATGTATCTGGTCTGTTACACTGCAAAGTAGCATGGTAATGTAAAGCAAGGAAGTGAATTATTTTGAGAAAGAAATAATTTCCTCTAAAATGTAGCAACAGATCCTTTCCTACTTTCCTCCAAAGTACCTCTTTCCTGCTTCGCAATGTTGATGTAAATATTAACATAAAACCGGACGGAAAAGAGAAAACAAGGAAAGAAAGAAATGCTGTTTCCAAGTTTTGTGTATACAGAACTGTGGAAGGTCATTCAAACTACCCACATGTAGACACCTCTCTAACACATGTCATGTGTTAGCAGTCCTCATGAAGTCAGGCTGCAAACTTTGCCATGTACCATGTGCGTTTCATGACTTTTTAAAATGTGCGTTGTTATCCTTTACTAAAGGAAGGGATCTGTGAATATGAGATGAGACAGGGCAAGGATTGCAAAGTGGGGCTGACCCTGGCAGTGGGGGTAGTTGTAGACCAGCAAGGTAGAAGTGGCCTGGGCTGGTCTCAGCCATTTGGGAATGCTAATAAGAACAGATAACGTATGAAAGTACCCTGGCTTTCTCTTCCAGTGTCCATGGACCTCAACAAGAAGCAAGAATAACTCTACATGCAAAAAACCATGCAAGCGTCTGGCTGTGGCATTGCATTCCTAGGAGCCTTGACCATTCTGCAGCCAGGGTGCTGCTGATGTGATGGGAGATGAGGCAGGACTAGGAAGCAAGAGGGTGAGGATTAGGGGCAGACTGAACAGGGTTGTTCTTTCAGATACGAAGGGGGTGGAAGGCAGGGGTGGGTCAGGAAATGTTAGTTTTTAAGCTTGCTTGAAAGGCTTTAGGGAAAAGGTAGTTAACTATCTTATGTTTTCAAGAAGAGGTACAGCCTCACCTTGAAGCTGACTTTGGTTAGGGCCAGCGCTGAAACCTGCAGCCTTGAGGTTCTAGGCTGGCCATCGTAGGTCTTCAATCCACTGTGAAATGCAGATAGCGGAGTCAGAGGGGTGATGTTCGGCTAAGAGATGGCAGAGCAGCAATAGCTTCTAATTTTGGCATTATGACTCCCATTTAAATATAGCTGAAGGTCCTGTACTATTCCCGACAGTCTTTGGCACGGGAATCTCATCTTGGAAATGCAAGGGTGGGAGGGAGCGTGGTGGTTCCTGAGTTATTATATCAGACCAGAAGAAACAACTGCTGCTTTTGGCTTGCTTAGAAGAATTTCGAGCTGTTCAGGTTCCTTTGAGTTTGAGACCTATCTTTAGCTACCAAAGCATTTTAATTTTTGCAGTAAGCTTCTCATAGCTCACAGGAGTAGAAAATGAGTAGAAGAGGAAGTGACCCATGAAATATTTGCAAAAGTGGTGTTTTGTGTGTGTTCTGCTGAAGTGTTTCGTTCAGTATATTGAATATTTATATAGCCCTGCAGCCATTATTAATCCAAGTAATCACGTTTTCCCTAGCCCACCATGGATCCTTACCTTATAGTCACCCCCTTGAAATTCATCAAGGTGAACACAGAGTTGTCACCACTGGAAAACAGTTTATTGTTTTTGAAAATAAGATCTATTTCTGCCGGACTAGAGCTGGATGTTGCTAAAAATATTGCGAAGGTTAGGGTTACGTGGGCTGTAAACATTTTCTTTAACAGATACACAGGTAAAAGAGGCAAATGGAGGATCAGACGATCCTGTACGTTCACTAGTAGTACGTGATTTCCTCAAAACTGCAATGCCACTTGCAAAGCATATACTTTGTGATCATAAAAATCCTTACTTTTCTGAGAACATAGGAGGGAAATTTTTCTCTTTAATTTGATTTGACGACTGATATATTTGTTATCTATGGGTATGAATTATTAATAGAATATAATTTATTCTTAATACTGGTGTATTTTTCACTTCTCTCTGTATTACCTGTCTCCTGTCTTGTGTCTTATTTCTGTCATTTTTCCCCTTTTCTTTCCCATTCTGTTCCACTTGCACATCCAAGAGCAGTTTGAAAGATATTCTGCTTTATAGGTAGTCACTCGTATATACAGGCACGCAAGCTAATTCTTAGCTTCAACAAGCAGAGGTTCATCATGCTGCCAAGTTCAACCTTGTGACAGGCAGCGACTCACTGAGATGTCATTCTGAATTCCTGGTTTTCACTGGCCAACCCACCCATACTCCTTTTTTATCCTTCTCTCCTCCCAGAAATGTTGCTTCTCTTTTTCTCCAGTGAGAATGAGAGATTTGGTAGCATGATTCTAACATCTTCAAACTCAGAATCTTCTTTTCATTTCTGCTGCTAGTTAACAAAAATATGTAAATAGCTAGTAGTATTCCTGCCTGAGCTGGACCAGGATCCTTAACCCTTTGGTCTGTTAAGAGGCTGCACATTCTTAGATAAGGAACTTGGACAAGCACAGAGAACATAAAAATACACAATATTTTACGTTTGTCACGCTTGGTTTTTTCACTTATGACATTTGCTCTTCCTAACCTCCTATCTTCCTAGACTCTCATCCTTTTATTCTGTTTTTAAACATCTTTATCTCCTTGGGGAAGGAAAGGGATGATTTATCTCTTCCTGCTGCTCCCTGTTCCTGATATCTGCCTGAACCCAAGCCTCCAGAATGTAACCATATTTTGCCCAGTCATTTCTGCTTCGTGCTTCACTCTGCTTTCTTATCTTGCTATATGTTAACAATTCCTTCCCTCTGTCTCTCTTTTTGCTTCTGCTGCTCCTACTAGAATACACACTTGAGCTTAAATGAGAAGAAATGCAAGATTACTTGTCTAATATAATTTTAACCATCACCGCCTTTCTCCGCTACTTGCTTTCTGTAGATGAGATGTAAATTCTTTTGCAAAGTCTTCTGTAATGAAGGTGTATTTCTTGTGTTTCTGTTGAATGCTCACGTCAGTTGTTGGATATGTTTATTCAGACGAGAGAAGAAGCCAATGACAATGGTCAAAGGAGCGTCTCTCTGTTCACTCTGAAAACCTGAAGTGCTGTAAGACCACAATGGAAAGCAATGTACAATGAATATAGTTGTCTGCATCATCATTGATAGAAACACTTTATTTCGGCTCTACTCTGTTCATCAAATTAGTAACTGTTGCTTACAAGCCTGCATTCAGACAAAAATTAAGGAAGAGGTATAAGTTCTTACTCGCTTCAGAGCTGCAGAAAATCTGGCTATGGCTACTGATAACTAAGCTATCACATTGCCTTTGAATTTAAAAGAGAGAAAAGTCAAAGAGAGAAAAGTCACATTCTCAAATACTACTTTCATTGTAAGAGATGGTTAGTTGTTAAAGCCACTAAATACAAGCTACAAATTGGCAGCTGAAAGTTTGTTTTTCTTGGCTGACTTTTACGGATTTTTTTAGCCTCATACCTCTCAGCTTAGCTAAATCTTATAAATAGCAGATAAATTCTTTTTAATCCATCAAGTAGGTGCCCCTTAGAAGCAGTGACAATGCTGAAAAATACACTGTGTTCCCATGTTTTAGTTCTGGACTGAAACTTTGCCAGAAACATGCCTCTTGAACATTTGCCTTATTTATAATCCAAGTAACAGTTAAGGGATTAAAACTGCAGTGCCCTGGCAGTGTGGCTTTACAGACATTGGGTCCAAAGGAGTCCAGAGCCAGTGAGTGGGGTGTAAACTGGCCCTGCCAAAGAGAAGTGGTGTAATAAAGAGCACAAGAGAAATCCACAATTATTTTTTCCCCAAATAGAGGCATTGTGTTGGAACATCAAACTGCATACTTGAATAGAGTAATTTTGCAACTGTAGTAGAGGAGGGCGGTTGGATTAAAGGCTGGATTATTGTCTGCGCTGGAGGACTTCTGCCAGTCATGGCAAGCATTGAACAGGCTCTTTCTGAGTTTGGTCTGGGGGTTCTGCGTTTCCAGCTGTACATAATTCCCATCACGCTTGCTATCACAGCTGTATTACAAGCAATTAAACTGTAAGGCAAGACGATGCAAAGAACATCTTGATCGAATTACAATGTCAGATGAGACAAGAAAAAACAAACCCCAAACTGGACACTAAGGGAACTTCTGAAAATATCCATAGAGGAAATTATATTGCTTTGGAAACGCAACAGGACGTAGACCTGATAAGAGGCTCTGGCAGAAGTTTAATATGTGGCAGATAAGTTGGTTAAATTTCTATATTCTGCTTAAAAAGGAAATCTGTTTTTCTGAAAGGATACTTAATGAACTGCAAAGGCAATTATTATTTTTGCAAGTGTGTTTGGAAGATGATTATAGATCCCTACAGAGGCTAGTTGCTAATTTGCTATCCCAGGCTGTATTTCAGAGATTTCAGATAAACTCCAAGTTGTTCAGTAACAAGAATAGAAATTGAAAATCTGCGTTTCCTCCATGGCAACATACATGTAATAAATTACAAAGTTATGCATAAAATGCTTAAGTGTTTGCTTTCCTGCTCCACATCACTGGATTAAGTTTTCTCATACAGTCACAGGGGGTAAATATGTTGATTGTTATGTTGATTGTCACGCTTCTTGTTTCCATTTTTTGGATGAAATGCTTTCTTACATTTTGAGAAAGTGTTCACATGGCCAAAGAGGCAGAGGTTACTAGTGTAGACTTCGGCATACATGCAGATAACTGAAAACAATAGACACATTAGAGGTGAAAGCTGGGGCGTTCATTTTGCTATTGTCATTTTGCTTTCGCTGATTTGTGGGTACACATACAATAGCTGTATGTTAAGTGATATTCATAAAACAGAGAGATGAAAATGTAGAGATTTTATTTTAGGCAGTGTGTAGATTGCAAACTGTCAGTTGTGGATCTGGTAGTGGCCAGAAGCCCCCCGTTTTGATACAGTAAATTTGTGGACCAACAAAGCTTCTCTAAAGCGTACTTATAGTTCCATTTTTAAGAGTGTTTTGAAACTTGGATAGTCCATAAGCGTTATCAGGAAGGTACTGCTGGCTGGAGACATTTCTTATTTCTCAAGAATAGGGTTTGTCTGAAGAATTACCTTTTTTTGTTTTTCAAGAAGTGAGCTGTATGACAGTTGCATAAAATCACCATTAAATTACATTAACTCACCTTCTCCTTTCCTCTGTTGGCTCTGGTAAAATTAGTTCTATTCTGATTTCTCACTGAGTCTTTGCTCAATGGGTTTTTCTATAGTTTTCTTATTACTTTTATAGTTTTCCTTCTTTAGAAAAACAAAGTACAACATATGGCATAGTGGCAATACGTACCCGTGGAAAAAATGCTTCATTTCTCACTGTCAAATCATTCCATTTGATTGTGAAGGCTTGACATGATGCTATTTCTCCATCACATGTTGAAACTTCCACAATTCTTTTTGCCAACAAGGTGCCTGAGCTCTGCTATCCTCCTCAAAACTGGCTCTTGGCCTGGGGTAACGAGCAGTGTTTTCAGCTTTTATTTTATTTGGCTTTCAGTGAAATCTTGCAGGATTTGGTGGTTAAGCTCCTTTACAGGTATGGGTATATATTTGACCAAACTGGTCTTCACCAGATGCAATAGTATGTTAGGAATTAAGTTAATCTCTATTTTTCTGGCCCATGTTGGCCTAATTATAGTAGAGTATGCTTTAATGAGGGTTCTTCTAAGGTACCTTTGCCTAATGTCACAAACAGCCCAGAGGCAAACTTCAGATCCCAGTGTCAAGAACTGATTCGTTGCTTGTCTGCAATTAATAGTTGGGCTTCAGGGTCTGGATAGCAAACTAGCATAAGACTCTCTTTCAGCTCGTATGTTGAATCCAGAATTGTTGACCTTTTCCACTGCAGATGTAACTCAAAGGCAAAACAAATATCATAGATCTATCACGTAGCAGATACTGCACAGAGTATGGACAAAGAAGACAGTGTTGATTAAATTTACTTAAAGCCCTTAAATTGTTTGCAATCAAAGAATGGTTAAGGAGGCATTTGATAAGGAAAGAAAAACAAAGAGTGACCAACAGTAAAGTTAATATAAAACAGGTCTTTTTACCTTAGGATAAAACGAGTGGTAGATCACTGTATATATAAATGAACTTTACCATCTTTCTTTTAATTTTTTGAACCTGCGAGAGCTATTGCCGAGACTGCGTCCTCCTTCATTCTCATGTAATGTTGTCCATTTTCTGGAACAACAAAGAAGAAAAATTGTCATAGCATAGCATATGAAATACAATTACTAGTCATAATACTGCAAAAAAATAATGCAGCTTCTGCTCCTATAATCTATATTGCTCATCACAAACAATATTCACACCCCAGGAAAGATGAGGGGAAAACACTACAGGAAACTTCTCTTGTAAATCTGCTTCGTTTAATCAAAAAAATCATTGGTCTTGGCTAGCTCTCAAGGCAGACGTCATGGCATCCCATAATGCTGGCTGCAGGAACAGGCTCATATTCCCCTGGTAGAGGCTGTTACACAGCCTGACCTAAATACTGTGAAGAACTGGAATAGTGATCTGGTTATGAGTTGGGAGATTTTGTTTGAGAGGCTTTCCTCAGATACAGCAGTCCACTCTGTAGCTTTTGGGAAGAAATCTGTTAAGTCACAGTACAGAATAAGACATTTTTGCCTCCCGTCTAGTCACAGTGATAACAGCCAATTTGAAACTTCTTTTGGGAGACTTTTTTTTCCCGCCATCTGTAGATGTTTGAATGTGTAATTTATGAAATAGTGTTATGTTTAGCACCCAGCATCTTTCAGTCTTTCTTTGCTACTACTGTTTCAAACATATATGTTCTCTTTCATTAAATAGCTAAAGTTCAAGTGGTTTAAATCTTATTTTTTCAAACTAGAGAATAGCATTACTCACATACCAGAAGGCTAAGTAATGTCTGGGATTTATTAAATCATTCAGCAAAGTTGACCACAGACCGTTGCATATAGAACAAATGCTGGAAGAAAAATAATCTTCTATGATGATGTTCGTTATACTATAACACGCACAGACTGAGAGCCAAATACTTGGTATCATTTCTGTCTCTACAATTACTGTATTTCTTTTTAGACCTTTAACTAGCTTGACGGTTTTGGTTGTGGAGAGTTTGAGCACAAAGGGAATATGTAGTCTTAGATCATAGGGATGATAAAAAAGGTGAGTTTAATGTTAATTTGACATCTTGGTAAAGCAGCTATGGGTTATAACAAGGTAAATATTTATTGATTACTTTAATGAATAGGTAACTTTTACTGCCAACTTAGTGTTATTGCACATTTTTTAAAACCTTACATTCGGAGTGTATTTGCAAAATTCTATTGCTGTTGTTTTCAGCAAAATGAGCATTACTGAAGCTGGAATTTGAATCGGGGCGGGGGGGGGGTGGGGAGGGGTTGCATCTGTTCCTAGTATTCCACATACCTGTGAGTCTTTGACAGTTTGTTTTATCAACCTTTTATAGATGAAGTTCTAGTTGTGAAAAATGCAAAAATATTAAAATGGATTTTATTGATCAGGCAATGCTAACTTACAGTGTCAGAAGTAACGGAACAGATATTCTTGGGAATTTCAAGTCCTTACCATTTTCTAAACATGAAACTCATGTTAAAATCGCAAATTGAGTAGCCAAAAATTGAGCAAAGGCAACAGGAAGTAATTATTTGCTGTGTAAGACTATAATCTGTAGTTTATTTATTATTTACCTTTATGAGCAAAAGAACATCATACAAAAGAACCATGAAAATTCCATAATAAAAGAGGAAATTCGTACAAACTTATTTCTGCTGCAGTGTATCCCCTTGGTTTGATTGGTTTTTTGGTTACAACCCAGGGAAAATTTTAAACTTTGCTTTGCCTTTTTAAAATTGCATTGTTTGCACATAAAAGGGTATTTGTTGTGTGGATTAAGCGGTTTGTGAGCAGGAGTGGATAGTACATAATTATGTTTTAATTTTTTAGAAGACTGTGGGACGTATTTCCCAGAAGTGAAAAATCATCCAGACAAATATTTACAAAGATGTCCCGAGTCTGTAAAAAAGTGGCTGAAACAACTGAAGAGTGCTGGGAAGATTCTGCTGTTAATTACTAGCTCTCACAGTGACTATTGCAGGCTCCTGTGTGAACATATTCTTGGGTAAGTGCAATGTCCATTTCAAATTATATCTGCCAGACAGCAACTGGAGATAAGCCTGAGCTATAGGGAAGTTAATCTGAATTTCTTTATGTGTTGTGAATTATTTGGATCTGAGGTTTCTAGTGGGTCTCTCTAGCAGAGTGTTTCAGGGTACTCGAGGCAAAGTAGTCCATCTGCTTTGGAGCCTTTGAGCTGTATCTGACCCACAGCACACTGCATCTTTTCTGGGCATCGTGATGGGATTGAAGATGACAGGGAATATCTTTCAGGCCAACACCCAGTACATCATCTGAATCCAAATTTTTTCATACGTTTTTGCTAGACTGTCTTATTGAAGCCACTTCTGTTCTGTGCTTCTCCAGTGGTTAGTGCAAGTAGTGATAATATCTCATTTCCTTGCAGTAAATCTGCATGGAAGAGCTTACAAATACTTCTTCCCAATGGTGGTTTCCAAGAGATGGTTGCACATGAGAAATGTGCATTTACAGATCACAGCAGAAAAGATAAAACAGGTAGTTCATTGCACTTGGCAATGGGTTGAGATTGTAGATGCTGATCAGAACAGCTGTTTTTAGCCATTGTGTTAAGAACATGACTGGTCAAGTCAAATTCAGTGAAATTCAGCAGAACCATCACTTTCATCCCTAGAAACGAATTAATTAGTGATGCAGATAGCTAGGTGGGTGACATAGTGAGACTATTCAATAAATGAATCAAAGAAACAAAGTAGTGCAATGTGAGCCAACCTTGGCTATCTGGATGTGTAAGGGAACAGCAGGGTGAATACAAGCAACACTGTAAGAAAACCACAAGTAAGGTGCAAAACAAAGCTACCTTCCAAAACCAGTCCTGCCACTATCTCTTTTGTACTCTCTGAGCTAAATGCTAAACTGAGCATCAGCTGTGCCCATTCTCAGTGCCTTGCATTAGCATTATACTTGTTCATTTGAGGGGAAAATATACCTCCTCACAAGAAGTAATCCTCCTTATGAGTAAGATGCCTGTGAATTAACTCATTTGTGTAGATCTGTCTAGTTGTTTTCTGAATGAAAATTGGGTATAAAATTAAATTCTTGGCCACTTATAATGATTTTGGCTTTCTTTTCCTTGGGGAATAATGTTTCAGCTCTTTAAGGCAGCTGTAGAGATCCTGCTGGAAGACAGTAATCAAACTAGCAGAGAGGGTCAGTTGCCTTTTGAAACAGAAAAGAGAAGTTCTGCTAGAAGGACACTGGATCACTCTGTCTTTCCACATAAGCGTAGGATGTCCTACAGTGTTCATTGCGATCATATTTTCCAGTGACTCATGCAATGTGGCTTCCAAGACATCTTTTGGAGAACTGAGTACTTCGCTGTCCATTAGACCTTACTGAAGAATTTTTTTGCTGAAAACAATTCTAAACTTTTCATCGCTTTTGGTTTTTTCATGCCTCTTCTATCAGACAGTAAGACTCTACACACCTGTGCTGCTTTTTGCAATACTGGAATATAGCCTAGGTTCACACCTATTATCTCTGCCCTTAACTTTAATTTGACCAGCCTAACTCCATTTTATTCTTGACATCAAGCCTTATGAATTATGTTTATGTAATCCTTTATTAATTTCTTTCCCTACTTTCAGTTAAACAATATCATACTGAGAAGTTCAGAACTGTATATTATTACAACAAAACAAACCTAACAATAAAGATGAAAAGCGGAGTTACGGGTAAAGTTTTAGCCTCTTACTCCTAATATCCTTCCTTACCTTGTAACTGTTAACTTTTTTGCATAGTTTTTAAGAAGCTTCTTTTTGGCTAAGAAATTATTGTCCACATAAAATCAGTGGTGGGACATTCATGCTTAAGTGTATCATTTACCATTTCAACAGCAAACTATCCCAGTTGTGTTCGTCTGACCAAGCTGTCCTTAGCTGAAAAACATTTTGGAGAGAGGAGTCTAAGAGAGGAGAGAGGAAGTCTAAGAGAAAATCTCATTTTGAAAGAAAACGAGACCGTTCCCCAGCCAGAGCACACACATACTGCTGAGATCAGTGTATATGGCATGTAAACCTACAGAAGTGAGTGTGAGCTTATTCGCACAAGAAGCAACATCATGGTGTGGCTTTTCAGGCTTCCCTACCATAAGAATGTGTGTCAAGTTAACCGAATGCTTAAGCATTGGCAGGAGCACAGCTGAAGACGTGTCAGTTATCACATAGTCACTGAAGCTGAGTGCCATTTCACCTTTTCGTGAATAGTAGTCATCTAAAAGCTAGGGATTTTTTGAAGCTGGTCATTTTGATTCCCTCTGTGGTTAGTGGAGAGAAAACACTGGGTATCATCCTTGGCAATTCATTCTGAACCATAGAATTATGACTGAAATAAGTGGGATGAACTGCCTTCTAAGAATGTGGATGTTTCTCCATTGGCTCTGTCTGTGGTGTAGACCACTAGCTGTGAATTCAGTGTGCAATTTTTAGGTGGCCAAAGTTATGTGAGAGATACATCCTACCCTTTGTCTTAGCTATTTACAGTAACCACAGGCCACAAGCACAAGCAGTAGCTGGAAAGGATTTTATCATGTATAGTGTTACGTAGTAATGTAACACAAGGTACAGACTCTCATAAAATCAGTAACTTTGCACATGAGTTTTCGTATGATTCAAAAAGTGCCACAGATAACACCTCTCCACACAAAACATAGGTTTTCCATCAAAAAATCAATAAAAAGTTAACTGAATCTTATGAAAACTCTCTTCATTCTGTTTCAAATCTTTTACACAAAGCAGTTGCCACTGTTGCCACAAGTCTTCATTGTGTTCCTGAAGCATTGGCTTCATTTTGAAAGTTCAAGCTTAGCTTACCTGCAGAAGCATTATTTGCACCGCATGCTAATTTGAAAATGTTTAACTCTGTCTATACTTTTCACCCAAGGACAGAAGAGCCATGCCTGTTTGGTCAACTTCTGGAATCTTTTACACAGAAGCTAATTTTAGAAACATGCCGTTGTCATATTTGATACTGGTTCTTTTAAAAAGTAAAGGTTTACATATGGTCACAAGTGGAGAAAAATAGACAAAGCTAAAATTTCATTAGAGGAAGGAAATTTAAAGACATTCTGTTTTAAGGCTGGAATGTAATTTAGAGCACAAAATAAAAGCTTGAAGATAAGCTCATGGGGAGAGCTTTCAGTTTTATAGTTAAGATCTCAGTCTCATGGAAAATTGTAGATTATTTGAAAATGACACGCTCAGCTAGTTTTCTTCCAGTAAACTACTTCTCCTGTTGATAACGTTTTAGTACCTGTACCCATCCTGGGCTTGCCATCTGGGACTTCTTTGTTCTATGCAAGAGTATCCATCACTTTTTGGATGTTATAGGCAATACAGTGTCTAACCAATAAAACATCTCTACTAAAATAAAATACATGTCACAGATGGGAAATGTTTACATTTTCTGATACTAGAAAAATAACCACTCTTCAAGCAACATTTGTCTACTTTTATATTTTAGTAACTTCAAAACTGTAAGTAGGCATTGTTATTATATCTTGCTATAGCTCCCAGCTTGATGATGTATTAAGTGAGTTCTAATAGATTCCTTAAAAACGGCCCTGGCTAGAGTCAAAATAACTGGCACCTCAAGAAATCTCACAACAGGACAAGTGGCATGCGTGTTCCCCAAGGCTGCCTGTTTTTCCTGTTGGCTTTGTAATGTTACTGACTTGCTTACAGGTCTCTAAAAAATACCGAAATATAAGTAAGTCTCACTTATATACCATGCTGAAACATACAATCCCATCTAATTTGGTGGGATTTCCACAGTTCAGGTATTGATCTGTATTTTCATGGACTTAATGATCTTTGAAAACTCTGAATTTAGTGGTGTGATTCAGCTGGCTGATTAAGACTCTTACTTGGTAGGTGTTTATTTGCGAGCCACACGTCTAACCTCCCTGTAACCATCGGGGATTTAGTCAGAGCAGCCAGTGGAGTCTGAAGAAAGAGTTCAGCTAACAAAAAGGCATTTCAACTTTAGGGTACATGAAATCACCCTTTGAGACTTAATTGGCTGTATTAATTAGATCTCTGTTGACTACAGTGGCATCTTAGACACCCATTAGGCTTGTGTCATATACATACAGTAGGGATGCCGACAATTTAAGCACCTGCGTTAAAGTGTCTTTAGTCTTCAGTTACTTCCTACCCCTTCACTTGACTTCATCTATTCAGCTTTAGAAAGAAAATCCCTCATTTACACCTTTCGGTACTTGTCTATGCGTATGTTGTTGCCTGAGATGAAAATATGTCATCTTTCACGTATTCTCTTGAGATTTAAAAATTCCCTGGGCCAAGAAACATCTTTTTACAAAAAACGAGTGGTCCTGAAGGTACAGCACTGTGGGTTCTCAGCCAGCTGTCTTCTCAGTTTTGACAACCTCAGGAAAAGAAGGGCAGTAGTGGCACTGAACAAGCACAGGAAAAAACAAGTGTTTTGCTACTTTCTGAAGTCTTAAAGAGTACTCAGTGACATCTTAGCTAATTTATTAGTTTAGCTAATTCAATTTCCTTTACTTCCTAGGAATGATTTTGAAGAGTATTTTGACATTGTGATTACAAATGCTTTGAAACCTGGTTTCTTCTCCCATACCCCAAACCAAAGACCTTTTCGAACTCTTGGTAAGTTGCAGTTGTGACTCCCTTCTCATCTGCTTACCTCTATCCCCACCCACACGCACAAAAAAAAAAAAAAGGAGAAATAAAAGTAAGAGGACTGGACAACTGGACAATATATTTTGAAAATGTAGCACTGAGAGGGGAAATGAACTCTACATGAGACTCTTCCAGAGATAATAGTAAAAAATTCACTTAAGACTGAGGAGCACTGAGAAATTAAGGATTACAGTGCTGGGGCCAATGAAAAAGCTCAGTTATTGCATCATTAATGAAAAAGTAAGAATCCTTTTCTTTATTGTGCTGACACAGTCATACACAGAAAATGAAATTTAGTTCTGCTAAAAACAGCATAAATATTTCAAGAATATAAAGGAAATTCAAAGAATGGTACAAATAAAATTGCAGGGCTGAAGGAAGTGATTTATGATGGAAATCTGACAGTATTAAATGTGTGTACTTTGGCTAAATAATGACAGTGCCCCCATACTGACTTAATTTAATTAAAACAATCTGAAACATTTGGCAGTGTTGTCAATTAGGTAATTAAGGTTGTAACAAAAGAGGTTTATAAGAGCAGCGTTCATTGAACTACAAATAACTGTCGTAACATGGCTGAAGGCAGTTAATTTTTCCGTATTTTGGGAAATAACTTTATGATTAAGTGCTACCTGAAAATTAATCTTACATCCAAAATAGCATTAGTCAGCATATGTTGAACTGCATTTTATGACAGGAAAGTCGGCTGTTCCAGCCCAAAAGAAATTTCGCCTGTGGAACTTTTACGGTAAAACTAAAATGAGCAGTGGAAATGTATATTGAAACTGCATTTTAACATTTCACCAATTTATATAGGAAAATAAGTAAGAAATATCTTAAATGTGGTTTTTAAAGGATTAGTTCAAATAGGAAACTGCCAAGTTGACAGTCTGAGACAAAATAAACTCAGAAAGGAAACTGAAACTATTTATGTGAAATGGGGGGGAGAGAGAAGCAAAAACATAAAAGGTGAAAAAGGCACGGTTCTGCAAGCATTTTATTTAGTTCCATACAATGCAAATTGAAAATAAAATGTAATTCACTTTGAATATTTTTTAAACAATCTGATTAGGCTGACTCCCTAAGGAAATCCTGCTCTGTCCCTCTGTCAGGAATCCAGCCAGCAACTTTTGAACCTGTTGGCCAGTTTCAGTAAATTTAGTAGACAGCCAAAAAGCTCCAAGGTATTTTGATAAGGTTTTTTTGTGCAAGCAAGGGCAGAACAGAGTGAGACGACTTGAAATTGCTGTGTCCATTGAGAAATATTGTGTAGCATTGGCTTAATCACATTATTAGATTGAGCTGTTTCTTTCTTATGCATGCAAACACAAACAGCATTCCCTAAAGTCCTCTTACTGACTTACTGGTTTTCATTCACTTTATATTTTGGCATTACAAAGAGGCTCAAGTGAGAGTTGGTCACACATTACATTAATACCTTTCTAATACAGAATAAAATATAGTTTATGTTCTGGGGACCTCACTAACTAAATAGGTAAGGGACACAAACGTAACTAAAGCAATCATCAGATAAATAATTTGCTGAAACTACTAACCCGTGAGTGGATTTTTTTAAATATGTTTGTATTCGATTGACAGTGACTGGTTTCTTCTGAAAGACCAGCCAGAACATTCAAAGCAAAGAATTATACATATAGGACAAGTTTTTAGAGACTTGTTTTGAAGTGAAGTAGTGAAGAGCTTGTTTAAGAGTATGTGCAGTTTAAACCATCAAAATAGAAGCAATTATATGAGAAAATGTCTGAAACAGTATATTTTTATAATATATCTTTTGCTGCCCTCTCTCTAATGTTCCTTACAACAAATGTTTAGCTTTAGGGTAGGCACTGATAGTTCCACCCAGTCACCGCAGATGTGAAAAAACACAGTTAATTTCTGAAACAGCATACAGTGGAGCTTCTAACACATTTTTTGAGAGGTGGTTTTCCAGTTTACAGAATTTTTTTAAGGCTTTCTTTCATATTCAGACACTATTCATATTTCAGAACCACTGAAAATTCGAAATTTCAATTTCTAGTTTCTGTCTTCCTTTTGCCACTACAGATTTCGGGCAGAAGAAGAGTTTAGCCACGGTGCTCCAGACCATCTCTTCTCTGAGAGCGCTGGACATCATATATCAGGGAGACAACATTTCCTTATTTTGGCTTCGAAATATGAAAAAAACTAGAGGTGGACATCATAGTAAAGATTGTCTTGAAGCACAACGAGTAAACTTTTGTTAGTGTAATTTAGGGAAAAAAAGCTCTTCGAGTAAGTGAAACAAAGCTTGTTGCATGAAGAAATTAGTTGCCGAAAATGAACTGAAACAACTGCTTATCAATCCTATCCGTTTTTCCAGGGCTGAGTTTCAGCCATGTTCTTCCATCTGTTGGTGGATCTGAATTACAACAAATTTCTAATAATACCGTATTCCCTTCTATTCCAAGGGAATTGTGTTATAAATGGACTTAAGGCACAAAATATGGAATGATTTCTTCATTTCAAACACCCTAAGTGTTGCGTTGTGTACTAGAGCTAAATTTTACTTATTTATAACAGGATTTTTGCTGGAGATTTGCTAAGGGAAAGGTTTTGAAGTTTACTAAAGAGAAGGATGAATTCTTTTCAGTGAATAATTTCAGAAAGGCAACTATGTTCAGTAAACATTTGAAGGAGGATGAGAAACAGGATAAGATGACAAAGAAGGCATTGTTGAGAAATGTGATATCGGATAACTGCTCTGCAGAGATGTTTTTTCAGTAGACAACTAATTTTAGTACAAATCAATTTAGAAACCAGGAAAAATCATTTTAATTGTGCAATTAAAAATGCATCACTGCTTCATTTGAGTTTCAAGACATGCATCATTTAAAGCAACGAAAACACTGTTTGAAATCTTAAAAAGATTGTGTGACTGCTTTTTATTGAACTGGGGTGCTAAAAAGCACAATAATTAAGTATTTAATTTGCGTAATTTTCTTTCAGAGTACCATTCTGAAAGTTAAATGGAGGAACGGTTTATATGTATCTTTCCAGGTTTTAGAACAGCTACATTTATTTTTACCTGGCAAAATAGGTTTTATAGTTAGGAGTAGCTTTTGTAGCAAAGCACATAGTTTATGAGAATGGTGCTGTACAAAAAAAACGTTTACTCTCATAATACAAATACCCCATAATTTGCTTATTATTGACAAGGTTACATTTTCTTTTACACAGGGAAATTCTTTAAATGGTTCTTGAAAGTACTAATAGTATCTTGAGCTATTGGATCTAAGGATCGGGTCAGAAATGTTTGTGTAAATCCTATATTAAGAATGTAGGATTTTCTTTGCTTTCAACAGCTACATCCAGCTTAAAATTATATATCATTCCATGAAGGACTTGAAGGAATACAAATGACAAATACAGTTGTGACTCATCTGATAATCTTCAGTGCACAAAGACCTCTGTAACATTTGACAGCAGAGCTTTCCCTTTATCACATCACTCGTTAATCTATGTCAAATTACTAGCCTGACCACCAGTTCTGATTATGGTCCAATACCTTTTTGAGAATGCAAAATTAAAATAGAAATGTTAAAGATAACTCTAAATTCTCTGAAAGCCTTTTTATAATTCTGTATGCACAGGGAATTCTCACTTGATCCTAAGTAAGGCTTTTATATCTTTTATTTCCAGCTCAGGAACAGTTACTCTCTTTTTTGATCTGTTTTTTTGATAAACTGAAAATGTGTTGCTGATTGTTCAGTGTCTGAATGTACAGTGCATATTTAAAAATGTATGTATATCTTCACATATATATGTACATATATGTATAGACCAAAACCAATCCTATATATGGAGTGGTAGTGGATGCCGTATTTCTGTGAGGTCGTGTGCCCTTATCCAACGCCCAGAGAAGCAAACCCACCCTCCTTCTCCCGCAAAGAGTCTCAGGTTTTCAAAGCCCACTTTCAATTGCAGTTCCGGGCTGTCTGCCTTACTCCTGCACTTGAATTTCTGTCCAGTTCATGGTGCCTCTGCTGTGTAATGTAGCCCCCAATGTAGGAAACTCTTGCACTCCTGCAATTTTTTATGATTCTCTGGTAACTGCCATTTTAACAACTTACTGCAAAAGCGTTTTTCCGCCCTCAGCCATTCTTCTCTAGCCTTCTGAAAATACAGGAAAATGCTATAAACTGAAAAGTCCAATTAGAAAAGAAAATAAGGGGACAGGATGTAAAATTACATGCTCCTAGGCTGGAGACTGTCTTTGATTACTAGGGGCTGCAAGACTTCGGAAGGAGGAGGTGATCCCATGTCTGCTATTTTGGTCTTCTTCTGCCATCTTCTGCGACATCTGGGCTTGAATACTGCCAGAGATGGGATACAGAACTGAGTGGAGAATCAGGGCAGATCCTATATAACTATTTTTATGCATTTATATTCTAAGGCCTTTTAGGCCTGAGGAGTGGGATCAGGAAGGGAGTGCCTTCATTTTCCTGGACCTTAAATGTGTAAACCATATAACTTCTTTTTAGGTCGTTCTTTTTATTTGAGACTTCTGTCTTTACCACCAGAAGAATAACAAAATACTAGCCAGTAATTTTTTTAAGACTTTTAGTAAAACTGTAGAATACCTGTTAAAAATGTGGAAATTTTGAAACAGATGATATTGCAGCATTACAGGGGAATATATAATTTAAATAGTCTTGCATTGTTAAATCATTTGGAGAACATAAATACCATCTCTAGAAAATTCTGATTAAATTTTCAACCAAAACACATTGAATTGAGTCTACAATATTGCTCAGTTGCTGTAATTGTTACGTAATAAGTATGTCAGCTGCTACCTCTACAGTGAAGGCTACGTGGTAAGAAAAAAAATAGTTTTTTCTTTTTCATCAGCCTCTGAGATTAAAACTCAAGAGAGCTTGTCTACTCTTCTTGGCTATGTTAGTCATTCTAATCATCTCTTCTTACCAATCTTGTCTTGATTTAGATCATCAGATCTTCATGTTTAAATGTAGATTCAAATCTAAATTTAAAAATAGTTTTAGATTTAGCCTTTAGCTCATCACAGGTTCGACAACACAATTGTTAATGTTTTCCTGCAGAGATTCGGTATATGGTGGAGAGCTCACTCTCCCAATAGGAACCTGGTCTTCTACTGCACCTGTGAATCCTTACCCAAATGTATGGGTGGTGGTCCTCAGTCTGCACAGACTGTCATATTTTCCACAAATTAGGTTTGTGCTGAACTCCTCCAGCCACAGGTCATTGCTGGGATTAAATAGGACTTTTTCTTCCATTGTTTGACGTGGCTCCCTGGTACATCCTTATCATTGAACACTGAAGTTCGGATGCCTACTGCTCCGTCCACAAGCAGCAGAGGAGATGGGGGGAAGGAAAATCTCCTGACCTAAATGCAGAGGTGTAGAAGGGCATGTGTGTGAGAAAAAGATGAATTAGAGAGGGTCTGGGGGAGCCAGGTGATGGGAAGGGAGAGCACAGGAGAAGGCAGAGTTAGAGCAGAGGAGAGGGATTTCACTCCGATGGGATTTTCAGAATTTCAAGTCTTTGTATTTTGACTTCTACCATTGCCTCAAGGAGGACTTTTGAAAGAAGTCTGATGTGTCACACAGATAGCTTAAGCTGATTTACCCACGTACTATGCAGATTCACGTTTCCAGCGTGCCCTGCAGCCACAGCAGGGGATGCATGCGATGCCCTCATGGAGGCTCTCTGGGCTTGGAAAGCATTCTGAAGGGAGACCACAAAGGGCTTCTTTTCCTGCTTCTCAGAAGACAAGAGCAGAGTAACTACCATTAGCAAAGGACACCTGTGTAATCTACTCTTCCAATGACTCAGGGTGATCCTTTATTTAATGCAGCTGTGCGTGCTGCAATCTCTTCTGGAGATGGTGCCTCTCCATATCAGCCTGTCTGGAAATACTCTGTAACACCAGGCCACATCATAATGTGTATTTGCTGAGAGCTTGTGACAGAGTGGCATATACTGGTTGCGCTGGCTGAGGACTGCATTATTCAGGAGGAATAAAATCCATAAGTGTTTCCCGTATGTCTTCTAAAGTTACTGCCTTTATGTTGCTATAACATCCCACAGTGCCATATAGTCTGTGAAAGCAATGCAATTCTTTTCAAGGAAATCTTGTTTAGCAATTCTGTATAGTGTATTGGGACTATTTTTTCATGTATTTTCTGGCTATTTAGGAAAGGAAAAGGAAGGCTATAACTAATAAATAATCATATTTTGTACTGTAGTTTTCAAAACTAGATCTTTTTGTAGGTCATGTTCTTAAGATCAAGGGTCTCCGAACTCTCTAATATCAGAAACAGGTTCTGTATCTAGCTTGCAGTGGGAGGTCTATGGTTTAAGAGACAAAAGTATGAGAAATAATTCCCTGCTCCTCTCTCAACTGGGCATTTTTGATTTATCCATCATTTCTGGACACCCTCTTCAGCAGCATGGTTAATGCTTGATTCCACTTTCTGAAAAGCAGCCTAGAATAGGCCAGTAGGGCTGACAGTGGGACGCATATGAAAACAAGCTTGATCTCATGTAACAGGTTTCTTTTCATGCATATATTCATCATCTACCAAAGAAACTCGGGCGGTGTTTCCAAAAATCTACACTGTCAGGGTCCTTGGTCGAATGTTTCACCTCCCATCCTTTGTTTAAATGATCTTAGTCTAAAACTATTCCACTCTGTGTACTGTGTTTGCACACATTTCAGCCACTCAGATTTTTTTCTGGCAGCGTGAACAGCTGTCTCTGGGACTTCTGGTTTCCCAATAGTATTTATGTGCTGTAGAGAGACATTTTTAAAATTAGTGTATGTTACCTAATAATCAAATGGATTTACCAATTAGTCCTTTTAGAGTTTGCTAGGTAGTACCTGTGTGTAGTTTGAAATCAATAGTTTGGGAATCGTTTGAGAATAGAGAGGTGATTGTTTCCTATCATGTCATCAACATTTGTGCTATAAGCAGTGGGATAGGTAAGATGGGAGACTGTAAGGGAGATATCAAGGACATCTTTTCTAACAGTTAAATTTTATTTTATGTTTGCTAAACATAGTCTTAGTTGACAATAACAGTCTGGATTTTGTTTTTACATGTTCAGTACAGTGGTCTATGTGAAAGCATTTAGAACAGATGCAAAACTCAAAATAAAGTTGGGCCAGTGCATACCCGCATGCTTTCGCACAGTAGATTGCTAAAGTCACAGACAGAATATATTTTTAACAGTTGATAGCAAAATGTTGGCATAAAGCTTCATTATTTCGGATAGTTTTTAAAGTATTTTGCTGCCAGATTTGATGGTCATTGCCTCATACAAAAAGGTGATTTTTACATTTTGGTTCCTCTGCAGAGATACTGAATTAGAAACTGAGGAAGTACATTTTTATTACTAATGGGCAATGTATCTTTTATAATCCTTTTGTAAAGCAATGCAAGAGGCCACTCTGCACTCTTGGTACATGTATCCACTTGTACAACGGCATAGTTAAACTGGTGTAATTTCTGTAAGTTGCCACTCTGTAGTAGTCAGGCTGTGTGGTAGCCAAAGAACAAGCACGCCAAACTTTCCCTTACAGTACATCCCTTTAGGCAACCTGAGCAGAGAAGCCATTCTTTCTCCTAGGGAGAGGAATGGAGCGCTCTTGTTTTGTTCGCTTTTTCTTGGAGTGGGCTTCGCTGGTATTTGCTTCAGAAATGTTGGGAGGCCGGATTCTCGTTGCATCCTTTAGACATACTCTCTCCAATGACTGGTCTCACTCAAGCATTTTACAGCACATCTGAAGCTAGAGCTACCAGGACACAGGCTAATTCTTTAACATTTAGTCTGTTATTCTGAATGTTGAGGCTTATACAGTCACATGTGTGTGTGAGTAGGAATTTCTGCCCATCCGCTACTGCAAACCTCTATCAGCAATGCAATTTCAACCACTTTTGAGTGTGGCCTAGTATCATCAGAGATATTACAGCTTCTACAGGCTGGAGAGGAAAAAATGGTCTGTCACTGCCCACTCGGAGAAAGGCTGCAGTGTAAACTTACCACTAATTAGATACTAGAGTATCCATCCAGGAGAGCCTGGCCACAAATGACCCAGCTACTGAAGTACATCCGTGAGACTTTGCACTCTATTGGACATTCAGTGAATCCAACTGCAAGACACAACTTCATAGGAAGATAGACCCTATTATTTCCACTGTTGTTCATAAACAACTCCTTGTTCATTTAAAAAAAAAAAGGAAAAAATTATATAGTCTTTGAAGTACGGCACCTCTTTGTTTCTGAGTATCAAAATGAATGCTGAACTATGGATGCATTCTCCAATGTCTATCCTTCTTTAAAGGAAAAAACTAAAGTAAATGTGTAGAGCCAAGTTCTTTATATGTTTGCGTAGTGTTCAAAGCACCTCAGAGGATAAAAGGAATACGAAGTTATTCATCCAAAACTCAAAACAGTGAAAAAACTGCAAAGTGCTTCTGCATAAAGACAGCAGGGGTTGCCTCAGCTGATTACCTTTGATATTAAATATTGTATTTGGCACAAAGCTGATAAGAATATTACAGAAAACTAGTTCAAAGAAAGCTAAAGCTGCTGCTTTCAAAAGCATGATATCAACAATATTCCTTTTGTTAAAACTGGAGAACATGTTTAGCGTAATTGCCAAGTACTCCAAAACCATCATTATTTCTGTATGGAAAGTGTATTTTCATTTTCAAAAGGAGTTACAGTAACTAACTAACATTACTGCAAAATTGTATTTGTTGATTATATTATGTTATATTCAAGGCCTGGATAAAATTAAAACCCGAATTCTTTAAGGTATTGTGCAAGCACATGATAAGAGTCGGTCTCTGTCTTTAAGGGAGCCCCCAGGCAGACCAGATAAACAAATGGTAGAAAAACAAAAACACTGGCTTTTCTGTTAAAGCCAAGGAACCGAGAGATTGAATGACTTACCCATAATCATATCTCTGGCAGATCTGCATTTTTAACTAAGACTTCTAATGTCCTAATCCAGAAGCAGTGAAGAAGCGCAAACCAAGTTTGCATAAGGACTCCATGAGAGTCTTGACTGTGAAAATCCTTTTAGCCTTTTCCAAAAATTTATCGTAACGGGGAAATTAAGATAACATAATTGCAATTAATTCTGCTGGATTAACTTTTTATAGTTCAGTGATATATCCATTATAAGTTCAAGGAATTGAACCTATGAACTTGATGTGTTCTATACTGTAATTAATCAAAATATTCAATAATTATTCAATTATTAGTTCAAGTTATTGAAAGCAGTAAGCCAGAAGAGTTATTTGTTTTGGAAGACAGTTCCATACCAATGATTTCTTAAATTAGTTGTTGGTAATCGGGTTGTGTTTATGTTTAGTTTTAACAGAAGAGACTTTCTTCATAGAGAAGCATGTCAAATGCCTTCTTAATATGGTGAATTATTTTCAGTTTTCCAAGCCCATGTACTTATAAGAAGTTTTAACAACTAACCTACTTCTGTGAAATAGGTCACAAAATCTGTAAGTCATGATGATGCTTTAAATATGGTTCCCAAAGGGTTGACATCAGGATTTACAGCTGTTTTAACTACAACATTCAGTAACTTCATAAACTGCAAATAAAGTGAGTTAAATATTTTAGCTATATATAATTGCATTTAAACACATGCAGCATGTAATTGGGAGGTCATTAAAAGTCAAGATCTATAGAAAATCCTCAATCATAGTTTTGTGATCACCTTTTGGTGTTGCTATTTTATTTTCTTTTATTTCAGGGTATTAGCAAAGAATGGAACCATGATACAGTCTGGTCTGGATTGTACTTGCAGTACCAGAGAGATAAGGCATGAAAGCTCCCACACTTAGGAAGCCAAATTCATCCAAAAATGCAGTTTGTTTTTCCAGCGGAATGAGCTGCTAAAGGCCTGTCAACCCCATCCTCTCTCTGTAGTGAGTCCCCACAGAACACGAATTGCCATATCCTAGTCTGTGTTTCCAAAACCAAAGCCAAAATATCTAAATGCCGAGTTTGTATTCCAGACAAAACTATCTTCAGCAAACGGACTTGTCTGGCTTAAAGGAATTCTCCTCCAACACATGAAAAGATTATTAAGAGGAGATGATTTTTTCCTCCATAGTCTCAAAGAAAAGACAGACAAACGATATGCAAGGTTTAGAAGCAAAGCAGTCAGCGCCCAACGTAGATCACATTTATAGTGTGGTAATATTCTAACAATGTGTGATGCTGACAAAGACTTAGGATTTACAGAAGAATTAGCACTGAATATGAAGACCCAGTTCTGTGTGGAAGACAAAAGCAAATGCACATCTTCCATTCATGAGCAAGACTTACAACACTAACTCTCATTGCAGCATTAGTAGAATGCCTTCTGAAATAATACCTTCAGTGCTCACGTCTATACTTCCATAGAAATGCTGAAAGCTTGAAAGGGTTGGCTAAGCAATTGCATCTGAGGGATATGTAAGCTCACTTAATTTATCAAAGAGAATATTAAGATGTGGTTTTAATGATCAAGTAGTTTGTGGCTCCTTTATATTGAATACATGGGAGCTCAAACTAGTATCACATAATACCTGAAGAATGTCTAGCAATTATTTATACAGATAATTCAATATCCAGAATTCTAGACAAGAAGGGTTTTTTAAATATTGCTTCTGGTTATATGAAATATTTCTTTTCAGCTTCATTCTATTTCCCAGCACATGTAAGAGTGTCCGCCCATGACTGGGGAGGGGGAAGAGCTAAATTGGAACTATCAAAAGACTGAAAGGAACACTAGGGCAACAAACCATGGCGAGCCAGAAGCTGTTTTGGCATTAAAAGAATGCATATTTTCTCTTGGTGTGTTTTGTTCATTTTTAGTATAAGTTAGTTAAACAGATACATTATATTTTGTCCGTGGAATAGTAAAGGGCCCGCTGGAAACCTTATTAACTCATGCAGGTCATTACCAGACTCTTTCACTGTTCGTAAGTAGGACGTTACACCCTTGGTAGCTTAGTTCAAAACCTGGCTTCTCTTCTTGCCAAACTTGTATCAGAGAAATGGGTAGTTTTCGGAAGCTAATTTTTTACATTGAGTTGCAAGCCTTTCCCTTAAACAAAAATTGACTCACAACTACATTGTAAGGGTAATGCCATATGTCAGAAATCACAGAGGTCTGTTTTGAAATAAATAAGTTCCAGGAACGGATACAGAAACCACAGTGTATAGAAACTACTCTGGCTACCTACCATGTGGTATTACTCAGCCGACTCCCACTATAGGCAATGGAGAGCTAGCCAACACAGTCAGTGGAGGGCTGTAGAGCTGCCCGAATGGCAGCGCCTACGCTGTACTCCACAGAATACATTGGTCCCATTGACTCAGTGCTGCAGTCTGCAGTGGCTGTGCTTCCTATCATAGAGCCTTTATATTATGTTTCTGGATCTGGGGCTGAATCCTAGCCTTGGTGCACTCATTGCCTAATTATAAGCCTCCAGTGCTAATCAAGAGACCCAGAGAACCCGGACACAGGTCTTGCAGAAGTGACACAGGACTTACAGAAGACCCATGGCTTCCTAGCTTGCTACTGTACTAAGGTGCTAGAGGACTGTAGGTCATCTCAAATGTCTGTAGGCACCAGTGTATTAGCAACTGAATAGAACCAGGCTATCTGCTGAGTAGAAAGCTGTGATCTGTGTAGGTCTACTTCTACACCTACAGCAGCCGAGCTCTGGCTGCCTGTGGGATGGATCAATACAAGTTTGTAAACTTTATCACTCCACTAAGATTCAGTGCAAACCTATGTGAATTAGGTTGGTGGACATTTAGTTTAAACTTCACATTGTAGTTCTTAAACAGCTATCAAAATCCACAAGGAATTTCTGGAAGAAAGAAAGATTACCCGTGTCGTGGGGGGGACTTAACACTATGACTTTGCAAGGAAAAATCATTCTTTGCATAGATCACGTGTGTAAGCAATACATGATAGAAATTGGGGGGTTTATTCATCTTTCTTCTCTGTTTAATTGGTTTCTTCTATGGGATTCCAAAATAAGTAGATGATTTGACAGACAACTTCATAAAGAGTTACCTTGTGATTTAATTTTTAATCAATTTGGAAATTGGGATTGAGGCAGATTGGAGTAGAGCAAAAATAGAGAGTTGTGTATAGTACATTCCTGGCAGGATGAGGGCTGGCAACCAGCGCAGAAAGCTTCCCTTCAGCATAGTTTCCATGAATTTGTATGTGCTGGTTTTCATTAAGGAACTTTACAGTTCTCTTGTGTGTTCTTCCAAAATTTCAAGCTTTTATTAAGGTTAGTCTGTAGAATTGTTTTTTGCAAAAAGCACATGTTGATTTTTGTACTGCAGGCAACGGATCTGCTATTGGAAGCAAGTAGTGAAAGGAGCTGGTTAGGAAGCCCTAAAAATGAGCTGAGAACACAAGGAGGAATCACGACCAAAGCCTGAGATCTGGTTCACTTTGATATGACAGTGAATCTCTGCCTCAGTTTCCTAGTTTCTAAGTACCGAGGCTTACTTAATGTTTGTGAAGCACCCATTGCAAAGCAGTGAGTGGCAAAGGAGAGCTGCAACAGATCATAGAATGGTTTGGGTTGGAAGGGACCTTAAAGATCATCCATCTGTGCCTTTGGCACAGACACCTTCCACTACACCAGGTTGCTCATCCAACCTGGCCTTGAACACTTCCATGGAGGGGGCATCCACAACTTGTCTCATCAACCTGTCCCGGTGTCTCACCACCCACATTGTGAAGAATTTCTTCTTAATATCTACTCTACATCTACCCTCCTTCAGTTTAAAACTTACCCCTTGTCCTATCACTCCCTGCCCTTGTAAAAAATCCCTCTCCAGCTCTCTTGTAGGCCTCTTCAGGTACTGGAAGGCTGCTGTAAGCTCTCTCCAGAGCCTTCTCTTCTCCAGGCTGAACAACTCCAACACTCTCAGCTTGTCTTCATAGGAGAGGTGCTCCAACACACTGGTCATCTTTGTGGCCCTCCTCTGGACTCCCTCTAACAAGTCCATATCCTTCTTATATTGGGGCCCCAGAGCTGGACACAGTACTGCAGGTGGGATCTTACAAGAGCAGAGCAGTAAGGTAGAATCACCTCCCTTGACCTGCCACTCACACTTCTTTTGATGCTGCCCAGGTGTGGATTTATTTGGGGGGGGGGGCAGAAATCTCAGGTGGGTAGAGTTAACTAGTTCAGGAGCAGCTCTGTCTCTCCCACCCAATACAGGGAAATAAAAGGTCAGAGAACACAAAACTGGGTGTTTCTTGGCTGGTAAGAGATTATGGGACTCTGTATTGTTCAGTTGAGTAGCAAGTCCTCTGCAGCTGATGTTAAGAAGAGAATTACTTCTTGCAAGCTGAAAGCTTAGGAAAAGGTAAAAGTGCTGTACCGTTTTCTTCCTCGCTCCCTTTGTTCTTTGCTCTTTCTTTATTATTCGTGTAGGACTCCAGATGTCTTAAACTTCAATATGTATGTTGCACGTTTTTCTAGGTAGAGTTAGCAACCCCAGGACTTTTTCTCTTCATTAGTGAACATGTTCACTCTAACCTGATTCTTATCTGCTGTGAAACCACTTTATATATTGTTACTGTCCACAGATCCCAGGTGTCTCTGTGACACTGCCAGACTAAGGCTGAGCCTTCCAAGATTATTGTTTTTTTCTGGAATAATAGGAGCAGGAGATTTTATCTGTGAAATTCCTGCATACAGAGATCTGGCACAATGCTCTTGGTTCTGAGAAACAAGATAAAGAGCATTTTCATATAGACACTAAGTGGTTTTGCAAACCACATGAAATGCACAGATAAGGAACTAGAAAAGCATTATAGGAAGTGTCACAGGGATCATTTCTCTTTTACTTCTTAAAAAAACCTCATTACTACAAATCTTTCATGTTGGTCTTCTGATCAAAGAGTAACTAAGCATACTTTGCCAGAAAGGAACAGTTTCTGTTTTTCCTTGCCATCTCCAGCCCGGTTACATTGTTCTAAGATTTACAGTGACTGTTTCACACATGAAAACTCTTCCTCTGTGTTAGAACATTAATTTCCTAACGTTTTTCATTCTGTTTATTAAATATGAAGTTCTGCTATATCTCAGCAGATCTAATAGGAACCGAGTTTCCCGTTCTTTTTCTTTCTGGTGTTCCCCAACATGTCTGGCCCCATAGCAGACCTTGAAAAGCATCCAAAGTCTTTGCCAGTTGTTCTAACCCTGTCACGTTCTTTGTCCCTTCTTTGAATTCATCCATGAATGTCCTCCACAAGGCCATGAAATTGTCCCCAGATCTCAAGACTGAACTTGCCATCGCCTCCGTGTCTTCTGTCACACACACATGCCCTGTCCTTCCCTTCTGCTCCCTGTCCACCACAGGTCGTAAGTCTCAACAGGGAGCTCAGTGTGTACACCATACATAGACAGGAGCTTGAAAATGACAGAAGAGGCACAAAGCAATGGAAAGAAGATTAAAATATTTCTTTATTCCTCTGCCTCCCAGGAGAAATTTTCCTGTTCTCTCTCATCTCCACATTCATGGCCTGAGCAACATCCCAGCGCAGTCTACGTAAATCCAGTTCTACCTCTCTCGATCTTCATCTCACTTTGCCCTCCTAAGCCACTTAAACAGCTTTTGTTGCCACTGTACTGAAATACTTCATGAGCTTTAATATATTTACACTCACAGGACTTCTAATATATGGGAGCTTTAACACTTCTATTTACATACAAAGCACTCGAGATCAGGTGGGAAACTCTATAGAACTGGTGACTCCCTATCCCGAAAGCCAGACTAATACAGACCAAACCACAGGTGCGTCATCATCCCCCCGTATGCCGACCACAATCCCCCAAACACTAGCTGCATTAGGAAGCTTCTTCCCTGTTGTGCCCCCCAAGGATGAGCACCATTCCCAAGGACATCCTCAGGCATGGCTCCTCCACACTTCTTGGCTGGGCACGCACTCGAGCAGCTGGCTGCAGCTTGGCCATCCTGCTCCCCAGCTGGCCCGCACTTCAACACACCCGTGGTCTCCAGGGAATTTATTTCTTATCTTGCCATTTTGTACCTCTCCAAAGATCCAAATGTTTAAAAACAAAAAAAAAAAAAAAAACCAACACACAAGCAAAACTTACAAAATATGTGCCAGAAAGAAATTAAATTCTGTGTTTATATCCCTCTTACCCTTCTAAAGTATAAGGTCTCTGAGTTATAAATACAATTAAATAAGATTATGGAAAAAGCTTCGCCAAATCTGCACATGAACTACATTTTAAAATGAACTTGAAGATGAATCATTTTCCAAAAACAATTATTTTCCTTTTCCAAGGAAAAAAGGCCTTGCTTGTATTTCATCATATCAATGTTTTAAATAGAAACACTTTGTTCACTAGCCAGACTGTTCCCGGGAAGGTATAAAGTGAATACTTTGACAGATTTGAAAACAAATTACTAGATCTGTAGTGAGCTGTTATTTTCGGTTCCTGTAACACAGTAAGGGAAACTTCCTAAAGAAACTTACTTGCCTACTTCTATAAAGGAAATACTGATTTTCTTGCAAACAAGTAAAACTTGGATCTTGTCTCTATGTATCCTGTTGCTTGGCACAGTTAATCCTTAGCAGTAGTAGTAAGGAAGATTTTAATAAAAACCCAAAAAGGTTTAAGTAAAACTAAAAATGTAAATCTCTTGGGTTTGGGGGTTTTTTTTCCCCTCTTCTGGAAGAAGTCTTGTTTCTTATATGCTGAGGACAATTTGAAAGTACACCAACTTGTACTTTGGTCTTATCATGCCTTATAAATGACGAAAAGAACAGAAGTCCATCATGAGAATAGGAAGTGTTGGTAATTGAATAAGTAACACTAATGAATTATTATGAAATAGTTTATGTTTTTCACAAGTATCTGTGTTTTTCTCAGCTTTTTCTATGGTTTTCTTTTCAAATACTGCCAGTTCTCCATGAGCACATATATGTTGGGATTGCTGAGCATAAGAAAGCTGTATCACTGCCTATGTAAAATTAAAAATCATGTTGCAGTTTTCAGAAGTGAATTCTTACTTTGATTAGTTCAGGCTTTGTCTCACCAACCATAAGCCACCCTAAAGACAGCAGAATGATGCAAGGGCAGGACGGGGAGCTGATCTTCAGGATTTTTCTGAAAAAATCAGATTGGACAGCTAAAAATGGAGACGGCCAAAATCACTAGTTACTTTGGGAAGCCTTAACCTTTTATTTCAGCACGTCGTGCTAAGGGAATAATTTGTTCCTTATCACTTCCCTGCAGTTGTGGAGTCAGACTGGAGAGTGGCAAGCCCTGGTGCATGTTTCGGGTAGATGGATTTCACAGCTCTTTTCAGGGCACAGAAGTAATTCAGGGATGGCAAAACACACAGTACTACCTGCGTGAATCCTGGAAAGCACCCAGCAAAAGTGGTTGACCTATACATAGGAATTTGGTGTGCTGCCCTATAGAAGGGTGCCCATAGGGTATGAAGTTTTACCTCCAGCAAACTTGTAAGTACTTGCTTTCTTCATGGAGAGCATGCCCACAGGCGAACTCTACAGCTTATGTCATCCCATCTCATTACCTTTACAACTGGAAGAACCCACCAGAAGGATTTTACTTATGCGGGTCCCTTTGTCTCGACTGTAAAATGATGTGCTTTCCTGCCCCGAGTCCCCTTCTGTAAAAGAGAGTTTGTGTTTCTGAAGTGAGCTCGAAAAGCCATCTAAAATCAGACTGTGCTTGCAAGCCGGGCTGGAACATAATCCAGCTTTTATATTAATGTCCTCGGGGCCTGAAATGACATTATTTTAAATTGCAGAGAGGCATGTGATAGTTTTGGATCATAAAATGTACTTGTTTTACAATAAGCCGCTGAGGCAGTAAGCAAGTCTTCGGTGCACTAAACACATATGCCCATCTGTGCTAAGCACCTATGGGTGGTGAGAGCCTGCAAGAGCTGCCCACGGGTAGGAAGAGGCACGAGCGGGTGCAGGCACCAGCAGCGACAGAGTCACCGCATGTTTTTATTCTGTTGTGTGACTCGAACAAAAAATATCAGTAACCCGGTATCGGTCTAACTAGGTTTGTAGGGAAGCAATAGGCTGTCAGGAGAAAGATGAGAAGGCAGAAGAAGGGGCTGCTGGGGAGCTGTGCGCACACCGCAGTCACACCTAGCACATCTTCAGCTGGCATGGCCTCCAGGCACTTGGAGTTGCTTTCTCGCCTCCTTCTCTGCCCAGTCAAGTAGTGCAAGGTGTCCTCGGGCTCTCCGGTGAGTCAGTCGCGGGTCCTCGCCCCGGCACGTAACCAACACTGGCCGTAGGGCACCCAACCAGCAGAGCAGCCGGTGGTGGCCTCAGGGGTGGTGAGATGCTGAAAATTAACCTCGGTGTAGGTGTGGATGAGTGTAGGTAACTGTCAGAGCGTAAATTCACCCTCACCTCTTAGCTTCTCTCTTAACCTCAGGCTTCCCAAATGGGAGCCCTGTCCCATGGGCTGGGGTTTAACAATGCCAGCCAGGTTAGGGATAGAGCTCCAGGTTCAGACCCTGGGCTGAACATGCAGTGTGGACACAACCTCAGCGCCACATGTGTTCAGGTTTCCAACTGGGCAGGTATAACCCACAAACGGATAGCAAAGCAGATGGCAGTAAGCAAGCGTGTGCAGAGTCTTTCCCAAGGAGCGGCTCTGTGCCAAAGTAAATTACCATCAGGTGTCATTTAAATGGGAATAAGCTTCACTGATTACTTTTTGCATATTGATTCAGAATGAAACCAGATGTTCCTCATCCAACATTATAAACCCGCAACTCACGTTTAAAGGCAGGCAAGAAAATTCTCAGAAGAAAAAGGATATTGAGTCTAGTTAGTGAATTGGTTTATCTGAAAAACCATATCTGCTAATGGTGATGGGAGTACATATCTGAATCAGAAAACATTTCCCAAGCTGTTAGACACAGCAATATGCAAATTGCCATTCCAGCAATATTAATATTGCCCCAGCATGAGTCAAGCTTTTGTTGTTGTTGTTAAAAAGGAACAGTAACTTCCCCTCAGGAAAATTTCTCTGAATCACTGTTGAGGTTTGGGTGAGCGTTTCAGTAGAATGTTTTTCTGGCTTTAATTATTTTAATTTTTCTTGCTACCTTTATGTTTCTTGTCGTGGCATGTTTTCAGTCTACAGCCAGGAATCCAGGTTGCAGTGATATGTTAGACTTCAGAAGGAAGCAAGTCGCTCTATCTAAATCATCTGAGAAATTCTTCTTGGTTATCCAAGTCTGTTTGAAATTGTCAGGACGTCTCCTTTTCCTCCCAGCTTATAAGACCTGAAGCATTAGCATCCCCGCCTGTATATGTGTTGCTTCCTGCTGAAAGAATATTTATAGCATTTCTGACCTTTGAATGAACTTTTACAAATCAATAACAGCAAAGTGGAAGGAACATCAGCAGCAGTTTTCCTCTTGTCTGAGTGTAGCCGGTGTTAGGCTTGGAATATCTAAAATATATTAGGAACTATCATAGTCAGATTTATGCAGCATTTTTGCAGGAAATTCGAGATTTCTTTAGCGCTGTCATGTAGCTGCTATCTGAAGGCTACAATACAAGGCCAGAGCCAATTGTGTCATTAATGGGTTTTTAAGTTGTGTATCAGTTTTTACATGGCAAAACTGCTACAAGAACCCCTAAGAGCCAGAGCTCACAAGTCAATAGTTTTCTTAACTGTATTTTGCCACAGGGAAAGTCTAAGTGGATTAGAAACCCTTCTTGTTAATGACTTGCTTCAACTGAAACACCGTTAATTTCCTCCCACTTCACATTACAGAAATAAAATTGCCACAGTCACCCCTGGATGTGTGCGCACAAGCAGCCATATGAGATGGTTCGAGGCAAGGTTTGCCAGTTCACAGTCATTATCCCTATGCAGGGGATATTATATATTCATTCATATATATATTTTTTTTCAAATATTGTAAAGGACCTTTCATAATTCCTCAGGTTTCTGAAGTTCCTTCCAAAATCAAGATGTTTCCATACTGAATTAGACATCTCAATGCTATTTGCTACCTCCAAGCACAGAGGAGGAAATAAGGCTTCAAAATTTCCCTTCATCTCACTGTCTAAAAGCAAAGTTTCTAACTTAATTAAATCCTTTCTTTCTCCAGAGCTGGCACCTCTAGAAAGTGCTTCTTGCACTCTCTTTTGCCTGCCGAGGGAGCCTGGCCAACTAGTTCAGATTGTAACTAAATGAGAATCCTAAATTCCGGATGCATTGGGTTAAGTGAGATGAATCCCATTGCTAGGGGTGACAGTAATAGAGCTCACAGAGTGACAGATCTTCTGCCTTGTAATTAGAGTGAATTTTTTCGGTCGGGACTGCCTCTCATGCCTTTCTGTAGAGGTATCAAAGCAGGGTCTTGCGCTTTGCTGGAGCCTTCTGGTGCTGCTGTAATGCACAGGGCTCCTATTCACAAATGCAATGTTGTTATTCTGAAAATCTGTCTCATAATAGGTCCATTTTTCTCTAGTATTTTCCTGATTGACTGAACGGAGAGACAATGATAGCTATACAAACCTTCACAAATTCCAAGAAACTTCTGGTAGCAGCTCAAAAGGGTTGTTTTCATAAGTTTCTTTTTCTATATCTGTACTGTTTGAAGATTGTGTCTACTCCTTTAGCCAGTCTTACAAATATGTCTAAAAATACAAGGTAAATAAAACAAATTTGCTGAAGTTTGACAACTTCTATTTGATCAAAAGTTGTTTGGTCAAAAGTATTTTAAAAGCCAGGAAATTGAGATTTTTTTAATGGATGCTATCATACTTATTATTATCATTACATTTCTGAAGCAGAACAAAGGAAAAGACATTTCCACACAAGTTTTACATGAATTGTTAGTGTCAACTTTTAATTTCCTTGGGGTTTCCTAGTTTCTGAAACACTCTTAATATAGAATCGTTTTGTCTGAGAATAAATCCCATGTTTATTTAAATTCTTAGTTCATAATATTAAAGAATGATTTACCGCCTCTCCCCACATACCTATTTCCCTCTTCTTGCTTCTGTTTTTTACTTCCTTCAAGGACCAATGTACCGTCCCATGTACATCTTCAGTGCTCATAAACATCAAGCTTTCTTGTTATTTCGCTGTTCTTCCAAAACATGCGTTTCAGCTTTTAGCAGTCTCTAACCAAGCGAAGTTTGCTCTGTCTCAGTCTTCTTCCTAACATGTTTTAAGTACTTCAAGAAGTTCTATAAAGCAGGAGAAAAACTGAAGTCCTGACGTTCCACCTAAGACAGGTCAAAGTACTCTATTGGCTTCTAACCCTCTAGCATGAAAAACAAGTCATATTTGATTGAAACTGAATAAGAAAATGGCTTTTTTGTTTAACGACTTCAATAGACAGAAGACATTAATATTAATATTTCTGATGAAGTTCTAGTTTATCGTTTCTCTAGGGCTAGTATTTTGGCTCCAGCAAAAAGCTAGAAGGAGTGTGTCTGGCAACGGTACATGGACGTGAACGAACAATGAGGCTACATGGACACCAGGACGGGACCAGCTAGAAACAAAGCCTATGGCACAGTTAGATGATACCAGGGAGTTTCAGCTTTCACTGGTTTTTCTGGTTCACTGACAGCTGCCAGTGTAGATATATGTCAATGTGGATTACACCACCAGCAGCAATATTGTCCACTCATCGTTTCTTCAAAACTGGATGATAACTGGAACTGCTCATTGCTTGTGCTGATCTAAGGCTGGTGAACGTCCATAAGAGCTACCTCAGTCTTTATGTCAGAGTTCAAAAGCAGTAGGTAATTTGTCTGTAGGGAAAGGTACATGCTGCCTCTCACAGTCTGTCCTATCTCATCGTTTTGCGTTAGGTCTGTAGCAGCTCCCCCATCGGTCTGGTCCGTGTGGCTTCCTGCCTTCACTGCTGCAGTGTTTGGGAGGCAAAGCCTATGACTTTGATTCCTCAGCTCTTCTGTAGCCCTTGCAGACGAGGCTTCTTCTGTTCTCACAAATGTCTGCCTACCCCCAGCTACTAAATACCTTGACTGAAACCTCTGTCAGTACCAGAACTTGAGCCAGACACTGGAGCTGGTTTAATGTCAAAACAGACCATGCTCTCTAAGCTGTGCGCAGGCAGCTTCTCACACATCTCACGAACACAGGAGCATAGGCTGCTCCCACTAAGAGCGAGCAATTTTGCTTGGTGATTTCAGAGAATGACGAGGAGCAGGAGGCTCTACTATCGCTGGACAAGCCCGGCTGGTATTCCCAAGGTAATGCCATCCAGCTTTATGAACTACTGAAGAAGATGACTGGCAAGCTGGATCCCAAGGTATGTTATAAGTGAGAGTAAATCTTTCTGAAAATATCCTGTTTCGGTCTAAAATTCACCAGACAAGCTTTCATTGAAATTATTGATGTGATCGGTCACAAATTTTTTTTCTGGTTATGCTTGCTGTTGTCCAACAGACTGCAGTCCAGAACTGGAAGTAGCATATTAGTCTTCTTAGCGGTAGAGTGTGTAAACTTTCTAGATGTTTTATTCTGTGTGCACGGTCATGCGTTTCGACAGCTTTGGGGAGAACCAGATTGTAACCAGGAAATAAACAATCTCCCTGAGGAAACAGATCAAATAGATTAAAAGGTAGCATCAGGGAAAACTAGGATCATGTTCTTTTAATTACAGGTCTGGATGGGTGAAAATGCCACTGAAGACGGTGGGACCACATTTTCCCTAGTGTGTAAACTAACCCCTGGGCACAGAAGAGTTCTGAGTCACCGACAGATGCTCCGTGTTCTCCCTTGTTTCCGAAGTTGTCCCAAATTCATTACCAGTGTTCAGTGTATTTGCTTGGTAGTCTTTTCCACCGCTTCCTGGCAGGCTATTTCTGTCAGTCAGAAATCTCAGTGGTGTCCCCTGTGCCTGTCCCACCCGGGCATCCCCACGCGATGCCCCTGGAGGGTGAGAACAAGGAGGGTGTGCAGGGCCAGCCTTTTCCTTACTGAGCTGCTTGAAGATAAACCCCCAAACTGTGACATTAATAAGATCTCTGTGTGTCATGGCCAACTGTAAACGCGTAGGACTTTTTATTAGGTTGTTTTAAAGCTTTTTCTGTCTCTGTGAAATACAGTTTGCTTGTGTTTTCCTCATGCACAACAAACTTTTGATTTGCTCCTTCCCTCGTAGGTTGTTTATTTTGGTGACAGCATGCACTCAGATATTTTCCCAGCTCGTCACTATAGCAACTGGGAAACCGTCTTCATCTTGGAGGAGCTTCTAGGGGACAAAGTTACGGTGCCTGCGGAGACTGAATCAGAGCCCTTGGAGAAGAAAGGAAAATATGAGGTAAAGGTTCCTTGCAGATGTTTCCTGGAGCAGAAGAAAGGACATTACGAAAAAGCTTAGTGCCACCTGCACTGAGAATGAGCCTCCTTATCTTAGCAGGCTGCTGGCAGCATCAGCATCCCTCAAAGGCGTACATGGCCTCCTGGCAGCACCAGGAGGTGCCGTCCTGTGCCAGTTCCGCATTGCATGGGTGACAGAGCCTCTACCCAGAGCTAATGCGCAGACCTTAGAAAAAGAGCTGTATGTGCAGTCCGTTAACCAAGAAACAGTTGTCTTTTCGGTAATGAGAACCTGCCCTGTGTCCTATAAGGAGAAATTTCATGGCCGCTTATCACAAGTCCAGCACCTGAACTCTGCCGAGTTCATGACCTTTCACTGCGTGTCATGAGCAACTGTAAACACAGAGCAATTTTTATTAGGCTGTTTTAAAGCTCTCTTTCTCTGTGAAATACAGTTTGCTTGCGCTTTCCTTTACAAAGAACTTTTAATTTGCTGCTGCCTTTGTAGGTTGTTTATTTTGGTGACAGCTGCTCTCAAATAAGAGGGACTGGTTTGAAGTCTGGTCCAATGCAGACGATGGATAGTTACCTCGGATAAATAATGCGATTTTCAGGTTGATCACAGCTGGGAAGCAGGGGCTTAGCACAACTGCCACACTTTAATTCCCCCACAGAAGGTGGAAGGTTATTATGGTTTATCCCTCTCCACGACTGAAGAACAAAGCAGACAGGGAATGGCACTCAGATGGCTGAGGCAGCAGTGTTGCACCTCCGGCGTGTCCTATGCAGGAACTACACTGCAGCTTCACTCTCTGTTTGGAGTTTTTTTCTTTTCTGATGTTGCTAAATAAATAGGTCTTTTTCTTTGAGTTGCAGAGAGATGTATATGCTTTTTGCGCTTTGCTTTGAAAAGCAGTTAACTTTTGTTTTTCTTTTAAAGTAATTATTCTTTGTGATTAAAAAGTTAACTTACTGATAGGAAGATATTTGTGGATGCTTTTATACTAGAGGTGTTTTTAGTCTGACTAAGAAGCATCTTAAAAGCCCCTGGTTTTTATGGAGAAAAGGATATCTTCAATGGGACTAAACAATACAGATGTGACATCTATTTCTCTACTTTTTTTAATAGATGTATCCAGTATTTTCCCCCACTATCCTGATTTCAAAACTAAGGTCAGACAAGGGCATTTCAGTCACCGAAATAAGGAAATGTAATCATTAATGTTTAGGCTTTTTCCTAGAAAAACAAAAATTAAGGCAAACAAACTCAAGTCTCGTATCAAGAAAACTGTGTTTCTCAGTAAGAAGGTGTGGGGGGCGGGGAGAGTGAGTAGTAGTGATATATAGGTTAATATAATTTGGTTTAATTAATTCATGCTATAAAAATAACTAATTCTAATAACTATTCATAACTAATGAACAATAAATTTGTTCATTCTCTGACTGGAGACTGCTGCATTGGTGCATAGAACATACATGTCTGTAAGGTTTGGGGTTTTTTATTCAACCATGATTTCTTAAGCATGTTCAATATATGCTTTTGAAGCACTCATATTTAAACAGCCAGAACACGTTTCTTTTCCCGGAAGTACAAAGAGTTATTGAGTGATGTGTTTCTAGGCCCTTGATGATGATTTGGTTTTCTCTTGTTGCAGTACCTCTGCTCTGCTGCTCACAAGATCTATCTTCTCTATCGCTGCAGTTATAAAGCAGGAAATTGAGACTTTAAGATGGGTGCTTGACCTTTCACTAACACAGTAGTGTTCCTGATAAGAGACTGCAGTATCTCAGGGAGACACCACGCCTGCCACACACAACCCCTGTTCAGTTTACATCCGCTACCAGTGACAGCGAGTAAGCAAGGGAGAAATGAATTGTGTTGATTAAAGGAACCTGAACCAGGGGGGCCGTGGCAGGTCAGTGGTGTTATTTCATTACCACACTGCTCACTGGAGTCTGAACAACAGGTCACATCCATATCTCTGCAGTTGAATGGACACCACTAACTCAATAGGACTAGTTCAAAGGGACTCCCTTTGCAGGCCTATGAAAGTTTTATTTTCATTCCCCTAATCAACTTCTCCCATTAACCCTTTGGTTAAGAGAGGAGAAAAGCCCACTCAAAGGATTGCACAAAGTCAGGTGTTCTTGGAAAATTAGGCACTAACAAATTAGGTTTAGTCTTATTCATCAGTGCTCTCATTCATTGGCAATTAAAATACAGTACTATTGCAGATTTTCCATGCCGTGCTGTGTATGCAGAGAAGGATTGAAGATTTAACACAAGATGCAATCTTCCCTTCTATCCATCTTTACAAAATATTATTAAAGAAATAAAGTATTACTTCTAATTTGCAATTGCATCTTTCAGAAAGAAGTATAAAAACATGTTTTCAGTTGTTTGACTGGTATTTCATCACTAACAGGGAGAGGGGAAGAAAACAACCTCCTTGCACACCAGCAGAGAGGCTAGTAATTTCCATTTTCATTAGCAGTTTTTGTCTTTTCCCTTCAATTAAATGCATGATATAAGCTAGATACACATAACTGTGAAATTATGATAACAACTGCACTTCTTTCAAGTATATGAGTCATAACCAAATGAGCAAGAGAACAGCAAACTAAAAACGACTCATGAATTACTCCGCTCCTAAGTGAATTGCAGCATGCAGGGGAAAAAAAAAATACCAAGCATTGTGTTGAAACAAGATTCCCTCCAGATTCAGGGGTTTGTTTGCTTGGCTGGAGGCTTTGTTTTTGCCTTCTGTTCTTTAAATGTGTGATCAATTCCATCAATGAAAACTTGAAGAAAAGCTGGAATTTGTCCCAGGATTTCGAGGGAAACGATTACAGTGTGTAAAAACCTTGGGCTATAGGAACAAATGGAGCAGAAATTGAAGAACTACTTGGCTGATATAGATGGTATTTTTGCAGTTAAAGGAAAAACTAATTTTTACAGTATTGCCTAGTGGCTGGTTGGTTGGGGGGCGGTCAGGGCCCTAAACTGCCCAAAATTTCCAGGACTCCCTTGCCATGACCATAGCAAAGGCTAACTGCTGTCTTGGTTTTGGGCTCTGTTTGTCTCTTTATTCTTCTTCATTTTTAACACAAATCTAACAGTACTCTCAGGAATAGCCTGATGGGTTGTTGTGAAGCCTGGCAAGTTAAAGCAATACCTGTAAATCAATACCCTGAAGTGAAATGCATTTTATTTTAAAGTCTACTTATGGTGATCCATGTTGTACTTTAGGTACAATGATCATGGGTGAAATGTTTTATATTTGCACGTGACTTGTGGGGCGCAGGTTCTGTGTGAAAGTTAGGCCAGTGGCAGATTTGCCCATTTGCACACCCAGCATGGGTGTGTTATTGAGGAACATCTGGTTGTTGTGACCAGCACAGCTGTGCTGGCAGAAACACCTCGAATACTTGTTATTATACCAGCAAAACCATATGTTAAGCATTGGGGGTTTTTTCTGGCGCTAAGAGATGGTGGTGGTGTTACTACCTTGGCACAAAGCAATCGGCCGTCAGTTCCATCCATCACTTTGGATGCAGTAAAGTAATCTTAGTGCTCTATGCTTGGTACAAAGGTAATGGCATAGACGACAAATCTCCATCTAAATAATGTCTTTAAAAAACACTAATAAACAGCTTGATTTTTCATTCCTGTCTCCTTTACATCCATCTTTCTTTCATCTCTTTACAAAATGTAGAAAAATTTCAGAGCTCAGCTCACTGCCTATTTCAATTTTAAAAAGGTCATTTGTAAGCTGACAAATCAGTGTTACCCAAGGGTCCTATTAACAGATTCTGTCTGCTCCATTAACAGGCCGTATTTGTCTGCAGTTAATGAAGCAAAGGTGACAGTAAGTATTCCAGGTGACTTAGTGGAAAGCCCTGGGACTTGGGGAGCGCTGGTATCATCCTTATTTCACTGAAGTCTAGACGTACAGTCTTTGAGTCTTAGTACCCTCAACTGACACAATCAACGTCTGACCTGCTGCTGTCTGACCAATATGCCTGAGGGCAAAACCTCGTGCTTGGGGGTGTTGCATAAGAAAAAGAGACTGATCAGCACTTCTTTCCAGGACCTACTGTCCTGCTGCCAGAGCAAACCCCATGTCTGGGGCTACAGGAGTGGCCGGTGCACCTTCCAGGGCTCCTCGGCCACACTTGAATGTGTTTGTGTGCCTCTAGGCGAGTGAGGAGTAGCAATGTTATCAGGAGACTTTTACCTCATTTCACAGATGTATAGATTCATGGTACTGTGGTCTGTCCTTCATTGCAGGCTATGCATGCTGCAGATGAGATGTGGACATCTTCTAGGCGTCAGTTAGGGATGGCAGAGGGAGCGACATCTGATGCTTGCTAAGGATGTGGGCAAAGTTTTGACAGCTCTCTTCAGATTTGCGATCAAGATTTAGCCTACCAAACCACCCCTGTCCTGTGGAGATAAGCCAGTAGCAGAATGATGGGAGTTCTGTACCCCCTAGTGTGACAACATCTAACTAGGTTTAGTTTTACTAAGGCCTTTGGCTGTAAATCCAAAATTCAACCCCTTCCTCTTTAATAAGGAAGAAATTCCCCCACTGAGAATCAGACCTCTGAAAAAATCAATTCATTTCCTCAGATTGCAATTTTAATTGCCTATTGAACCAATCATACATTTCAAAAAGCAGAAGCCTCTTGTCAATAAACAAGGCCTCATCTTTTCTGCAAATGCTTATGAGGACCAGTACTGGGGTTGTTGTCTTGATTAATCACCTGAACAGCTGAAACAGCCTTAAGAGTTTTCTGCATGTGTCATCCAGCTGGCAAACAGATTTTAACTCAGCATAGCATCTACACTTAATTATAACTGACGTAAAGTCCTGGGATTTGCATGGGAAGGTAAGATTTGGCAAAAAAAAAAGTAAGATGCTCTCCCTATGTGTGAGGCAAAAAAGCCTCACAAAAGAGCCCAGCTCTTAAGCTAACTGCTTCTTTTGAAACAAAAGATGGGGGGGGGTCCAACCTATTTACATCAGAAGACAGAAACCAATATCTGTATTTGTCCATATCAATACTCCCTCTCCACTCCCAGCTATGCTCAGAGAAAAAAAACTGTTATACAGAATCACAGAAAGAACGGCTCTGTGTTTACTGACGTGGTCTGTTCAACTGGATCAACAGCTTCCTTGTGATCAAAAGGCACAGACCTCTGTCATAAACACAAATGATTCCAGCAGATTCTCAAAACTATTAAGAAAGGGGTTAAATGGAAAATAAAATATGAAAGTTCACGAATCTAGAGGCACAGGCTAGGATATCTGTTCTTCTACGCTTTCCTGGTCTGAAAAGATACTTTGCACACAGATGACTTTAGCAGATTTTCTGTAGTGTCGTTCACAGTTTTGTTTTCCATTTTTTCATCTTTCTGTAGAGGCCTCTTGGAGCTTTTCCTGGCTGCTCATGGCAATGTATAGCAGGTTTCAAGATGAACTGCTAAAAAAAAAATCAAGTTTTCCCAACGCTGCTTTAATGCTTTCTTTAAAACATAATGAGTCTACATGTTGTTGTCTGAAAATATGCATTAAAAAAAAAATCAATTTTTCACAATTTGCTAGGCAACTGAACAGCTCTCCATGGCTCCTGTAGCTCTGTTCTCACTCATTCCTTGGCTCAGAAACAGATAACACAACACAGGTGGCATGATGTGTTCTTCGCAGTTACTCCGTCCAGCAGCGGGAGTCTCCTTTCTCACGGGAGGAGGTCCAGGCTGGGTTACGGTCTGTGCCGTACCTACCCAGCCTCCACAGCAGAGAAAGGCAGCAGGCTGTTCACGCTATCGAAAACAGAGAAACAGGGAACACAGAAGATTTTTTTAAGGGAAAAATATTTTAAGCCAACTTTTTATGTTCTAGAGATTCCATAAATTGCATAAACAGGAGCTTGGGGACTTAGGGGAGGAACATTGTTATTGTTTTTCTTTATAATCTTTTAAAGTCACATTGCTCCTGAGACACAGTACAGTTTTCCCAGAAAATCAGACAAACAGTAGAGTTCCTTAAACTAATGCTTGTGGTTGGATAGAGAAAGAAGAATACTTTTTATTTTTTTTAAGATTACATTTTTATTTATTTTTCTTTCAGGGAGATCAGCCCAAAGCTCCTTACTTTGTATCTAAACAGTGGGGCTCTTTCTTCGTGGACAGATTGCCAGGCCTGGAAAATGCAGAGGAAGCCTTAGTTCGCACGTGGTCCTGTAAATGTATTAGCACCTATAGCACTATTGCAATCCCTAGTCTTGAAGCAATAGCAGGTAAGGAAGATTGGGGGGTTTTTTTCCTAATGAACATGTAATATTCATAGTAACTTTGTCATACTGTAGATCTATTTTTGAGATTACACGTATCTGAAATAAATTCAAAAATATTCTGTTCATATCATGCAGCAGATATTGCTAGTGGCTATTAATTACTTTGATGTTTATGCTTTTAATAGTTGTCTGCTACACCAGTTTAGGTTTTTGTTTGTGCCTGCAAATATTAGATGCTTAGTTTATCCTGTGTTAGAAATAGAATGCAACATTTAACAGATTGTAGATTTAGTTCATGAATTTTGATTCAGGACTTCCCCACAGTATTTTGCTGTGTCTGCTTTCAGTGGTGAGTTACCTTAGGAAACAAATGCATGCCAAGTTACTTGGGTTTTTTAAACTTCCAAATATGTTTCTCTCTGATCTGGCTTGCTATCCTTCTTCAGTCAGCTCACTTATCCCTTTACAGTTGAAATGGAGATGAACAAACACAGGAATGTAATGAAGCCAAGAATGCCCAGGACTGTGCTTCTCTCTTTTTTTTTTTTTTTTTTTTT